>JAAGNO010016664.1:38856-57959 GCA_033439905.1 Ceryle rudis | reverse complement strand
TAGTCCGGGTCAGCTCTCCTGGCCATGCTCCCTCCCAGCTTCTTGTGCACCTGCTTACTGGCCGAGCATGCGAAACTGAAAAGCCCTTGACTTAGGATAAGCCCTGCTTAGTGACAACTGAAACATCAGTGTGTCAGCAGCGCTGTTCCCACACCAAATCCTAAACACAGCCCTGTACCAGCTACTAGGAAGAAAATTAACTCTATGCTAGCTGCAGCCAGAACAAGCTACAGCAGATATCAAAAGCTCTTATCGGTCTAAGCTATATTTACAATGCAGGTTACACATGTACTGAATTTCACTGTACTGGTAAATATTATTTCTAGGGAAAATGGAAAACTCTTTACACAAGGGTATTTTTAATAGAATTCACTTCCCTGCATGGAACAGGCAGGAAGTGCTAATCTTAAATATATTTATATGCTTTTATTTCAGCGTGAGAGTGGAAGTTTGTTAAAAATGTACAGTGTAAATGACAATGAAAACAATTTTTTTATAGAACTGAAAATGGCTTGGGGGAAAGAGCAAAGGCTGCACAGAGTACTAGAATACTCCTTCTTCAGAAAAACAGCACTGAAGAAAGGTTATGAAGCAGCAACAAAAACTCATGAAAAGATGGTAGCTTTTTAGATAACAAGCTAAAAAGAAATAAGCCAATTCAGAAATAAGCAAATGAGTAATTTGTACACTTCAGTTAAATTGAAACACCCTAAAATATTTGTGAATTTCTGCATGAGGTAAAAAGCAAGGCAAGGAAAAAACCAAAAATCCTCTTTTAAATAATATGGCAGAGCTGTTAACTTTTCCTCAGTATTGGTGTTACATATTCAGATACATTTAGTTTAAAATTAGATCATAAAAAAAAAAAAATTAACCCTGTTGCTCTGTTTGCTGTCTTCTTTAAAGGCAGGGACAGGACAGGACAGGACAGGAAGGAAGGTACTATAAAATCAGGACCTTCTACCATATCATTGGTAAAACAGTTGTGGTAGCTTAACTTGGAGGTGACTGAATGTGGTCCGTGACCACAAACTTTCTTTTGTGTAATGACTGAATAACGCTGAGGGGAAAGTTAAGGTGTGACCTGCCAAAGGCTTCTTCAAGATTGATTTGGCTCTTGAAACTGAAAGGAGTATGTGTAGTACTGACAGTTGCAGTATTTTGAACTCATCCAGCATATATCGATTTTTCACACAGCTGCATGTGCACTTTTTGACTGGATTAACTTCCCTCCTCCAACGACTAAGCTACCACTGCTTGCCATGTGTCACCTACGCCCCATATGTGCTTCTCTTGTCCCATTGGTGCTGTGAAGCACAACACTATTTTAATATTTTCTCTATGGTGATTTAAGATAATATCATCACTTGAATACAAACTATACAATCTTGTACCCTCTGGATGTTATTTTAAAACAAATAACATAGATGTAGTTAATCTCTTAATAAAAATATACACATAGCTAAAGAAAAACATTCTACAAATTTATATTTGTCTTCACATACTGTATTGCCAAGAAATATTACCTGTAGAATCTTTGGCAGGTGGTTTGTAGCCATATTTCTTGAAGAGCTCTCTTATTTTTCCAAGATCTGCTGCATTTCTCTGCATCAATATTTCACTTGCCTTCATCAAGTCATGAATCTCTTGTTTTTCAGAGCAACTCTTACGAAGACTGGCATTAACATCTTCCTTTGGGGGCACAGGGGAGGCGGGAAACAGAAATAATGGTTTTCAAATCACCACGTGGTGGTTGGTTATACACAAAGTGTTTTGGGAATAAGTATTGAACTTAAATTCAGATGAGGATAAGCAGCAAATGTAGGTCTGACCTATACCTGAAAACTAGGCTACAAAATATCAGGGATATACAAGGCACGAGAGTACAAAAATATACAAAAATTACAAAATAGACAGTTTACAGTATGATAACTACATACTGGTAACCTCTTAAACAAAAATATGCTTTGCTCCCTAAAAATATGAAATAACAGCAATTAGCTCCCCATTTACAAAGAATTAGTGCAGAGCAGATGGTAAACCTTGAGTTTATATCCTACCTTACCTCTCAAATATTTCTACACTTATTTCTATAGCCCAGTTTTTCCTACTTCTATTAAAGAAACAAAGAACATTCTTCACAAGTTTAATGGAATGGCTGAAGGTACTGAAACTTCTGTGAAGATTTTCTTCATTCTAAGTTCTAGTCGTTGAACACAAATGAGCACACCTCTTCTCTAGGGAGCTGCTGCTCCCGAATCCTTCTCCCCTGTACCTACACCTTGGCACAGCTACAACTTCCCTGTTACCTTTGTCCCCTGCTGACCCGAGCGACAACAGTGATTGCAAACTAATAAATACCGCTAAATCTACATTGTCACCCAAAAGTTTCTGGCTACTCCCCTGACATCCACAACCACTGTAAGGACTTAGAGGTAAATGAGTAAAATAAGGGTCAGAACTGCAGACTAACAAAGTTGTGTTGCGGCTTAATGATTAAAATAGAACCGTAAGTTTCTGGAACACCTTCTCTACACAATTTTTCAAGAAGAAAACGAGTTAAGATACTACCTTCAGAGTCCTGATTTCACAATGGAGGTCATGTAAGACTCTTATTGGAGATTCCTCTTCATAGTCTTTGATATGCAAATTCACATAAAAGGGTTTGGGAAAAAAAAAAAAAAAAAGGGAGATTAGTGTTTTAGCATGCAAGTACATTCTACATCAAAACATAATCTCCTGCATTAGAGATGTTGGAGCTGTATGTTAGCGAAAGAGAATCAAGACAGAAAATCAAGGAGAAACTAGTTCACAGCAGCTACCTTGCACAGCACAAGACTGCTACCGGCACAAAGAAAGTGCGTAGGCTTTCATTTTACTGTTGAAGCTAATACTATTAAAAAAATATGTATAGCATTTATTGATACAATAGGTGTACCTCGGGGTTATTAAGGATTATTTATGCTGAATTTTTATCCTTAAAGAGCTTGAACTTGAAATAATAATAATAATTGAAAAAAAGTGATATAGACACTCCCGAAAAACATACATCAATAAAAAGCTGAATTCTTGCACTTCGTTCACACATGGACATATGATAGTATTGTTCACTTACACATGCACCAGTCATTACTTAATTCACTGAAAATCAAAACTAATGAAAATATCATAAAAGAGGTCACCTGCTTTGTGACAAGACATAGCACAGCAACAAATCCAATTAGAAGCTTGGGCTGTCTGTGCAGAGGGAGAACAAGCCCTGCAAATGACTTTTCCTCTCAATCCATGAGAAGAGTAAAAGCAAGAATGTGATTCCCATTCACATGTTTTTCCCAGTGATAAAAGCTTATCGACACACCCGCAAAAGAGCTCAGAGACAATGGCAAGGGGGGGAACCCAAATAATACCCTGACAAGTTACTCCCAGGCCCATCCCTGGAGCCATCAGTCCACCAAAGGCCCATCTCCATGTGCCCAGAGGAACATAGGGTGCAACAGCAGATGGGAGCCCAAATCACGGACTCCTGAGGAACAACCCTGGGGTGCATAAAGAAGAGTGTGTCTGGCAGGTCAAGGGAGGTTCTCCTCCCCCTCCACTCTGCCCTAGTGAGACCACATCTGAAGTATTGTGTCCAGTTCTAGACTCCCAGCTCAAGAAAGACAGAAATACCAGAGAGTCCAGTGGAGGCTATGAGGATGATAAAGGGACTAGAACATCTCTCTTATGAAGAAAAGCTGAGACACCTTGGGCTGTTCAGCCTGGATAAGACAAGACTGAGAGGGGGTCTTATTAATGTTGCCAAATATCTGAAGGGTGGGTGTCAAGTAGAAGGGGCCAGTCTCTTTTCAGTTGTGCCCTGTGAGAGGATGAGAGGTAAAGGTCACAGCTGAAACACAGGATAGTTTCACCTCGACATGAGGAAAAAATTCTTTATTGTGAGGGTGATGGAGCACTGGAACAGGCTGCCCAGAGAGGTCGTAGAGTCTCCTTCTCTGGAGACTTTCAAAACCCGCCTGGACACGATCCTGAGTGGCCTGCCCTGAGTGTTCCTGCTCTGGCAGGGGGGATTGGACTCGATGATCTCCATAAGTCCCTTCCAAACCCTGCCATTTTGTGATTCTGTGAACCGCTCCCCCCACTCCGCCCCGCGGGCTATCCCAGCAAGAGCAATCAGCCCCTGCGTCCGGGTGTGACGCCCATCGCCACAAATCATCGGGAGCAACATTCCGGACCACGTTCCGGTCCCGGAGCAGGACTGCGGCCCTAAGAGCGGGAGAGGCCTCGGCCTCGGCAGACTCGTCCGCTCCAGGAAAGGGACGAGGTGACGCTTGCGCTTACCTGTGTCCTCTCTGCGCAGGGCCCGCTCGAGCCGCTTCACCTCCTTCTCCGTCGTGAGGCACAGGCCGCGCAGCTTGTCGAAGAAGGCTCTCGACACGTCCATCGCGCGCGGGGCAGCATCAGCCGGCGGACGCCACACGAGCTCCCCCTGCACCCAGCCCCACGCCACGCGAGGGGCCGTTAACGGCCTCCCGAGAACCGGGTCTGGAAGAGAGGCCTGGCCGCGCGCTGCCCGCGAGCGGCAGTTACACCCCGCCGCCGGCTTCGAATCGCTGGCAGCGCGCGCCCCATTGGCGCCGCCAAGGCCCCGCCCGTCAGCCCGACTTTCGCGAGCTCTCGCGAGACTGACCGCCCGACGCCATCTTGCTTCCCGGCGTGGGGGCCGGGGCCGGAGCCGGAGCCGTTAACGTTAACGTTAACGGGAGTCGGTGAGTGAGGGGTAGAGGACAGGGGTTCGCTAAGTATAGGGCTGGGAGCGCTGCCTTGCCCCGAGCGCGGCGCAGCGTTTGGTGGCGGGTTTGTTCCCGGTCTTGTCTCGGGCTGGCCTGGCTCTCAACCGGGAGATGACCCTGGTGAGCTACAGTTAGGAGACCCTTCTCTCCAGGTAGCAGCGCTCTGCCTTGTGGGCTGAACCCCGCCTAGAGCTGGCGCGTGCCCAGCGGCCCGGGTGGCTCCTGTGGTAACGGACAGCCTCCGTGGGCAGCCGTGTCGTGTCGCCCCGCGCGTTGGCCTCGATCCGTGTCCAGGTTGTGGCGGACCCGGGCCCGAGCGCGAGCGGCCGGCACTGCCACGGAGACGGGCAGCTCTGCCCGGCACTGCCCTGCCGGTACTGCCTTACCCTGCCCAGCCGGGAGAGCAACCAGAGACAGAGGCAGCACTGCCCCCGTGAAGCCCCACAGCTTCCTTTCTAAACTGGATTTGAGAGCGAAACACCGGCGTGCAGTTGTAGCACCGGCATGGGGTACGGCGCAGTTACGCTTAGCAATAGTGCTGGTTTATGCCGTGTTAAACTGCTTGGCTTAGTTGAAGAAAATACTGTGTAACGAGATCGATGGGCATGTATAGGACTAACAACAGGTTAATGGACAGCATGTGCGTCAAGCCTAAAAGTAGCTTGGCCTTTCATGCCTTTTTTTTTTTACACCTGTGTATTGTGTTCAGAACTGTACTTGTGCTTTCCACATACACGGATGGGTCTAATACAGGGTATTGTTTCTGTCTACAAACTAGGTTTCCCGTAGTTAGAGTACAAGACAAGGTAATTGTATACTAACAATTTACAGACAGACTGTAGTACAAAACTTAATACTGAGGACAGGCTGGATATGGATCTAACAGATAGACAGACCTGGAAATGCTCCTGGTTTGACAATGCAGTTAGCTATTTGAAGGCGTAGTGAAGTGAATCCTTGTTTAATAGTACCTGGGACTGGATTTTTCACTAATAATTTATGGAGGACATGCTTTAATCTCAGTGTAAGGACAACCAAGTAAACTCTTTAGCTAAATAAATATTTCTTTTTCCCTTTTCTGGTGTTAAGTTTCCAATATGGCTGTTGCTGTACTGTCTACTGTACATAATGTTTGGTTGTATCAGGTTCTGAACTTCAAACTAGCTGCCTAAAATGCAGTGGAGTGCGAGCGAGCAGAGCTTTTCATTTTTTCCTGTTAAATTTTTTAATTTGTCCCTAACATAGTTAAGTATTTTTATTTTTTATATATTTTGAGGCATAATGTTTTTAACAACGGTATTGCTCCGCAAGAGAATTCCTGGAAAGCAGTGGATTGGAAAGTACAGGCAACCAAGAGTGGTTACACTTTCAATGAAGCAAGCAATGGTCCGAAGGTTGGAAATTGAAGCGGAGAATGAATATTGGCTGAGTCGACCTTACCTGACATGGGAACAGGAGTACAAACATAACACAGAAGAGAGACGTGCAAGATGGGAAGCTGTCAAAAGCCTGATGAAAGCAAAGTTCCCCGAACATAGATATATCAGCGATGATTTAAACCACTTAAATGTATCCAAAAAATGGACACTTTGAGTAATATGTTGTACTTATATTTGGCACATATTATGCACTACTACCATGGGATCTGCTGTTTCACCTGTTATGGTAGTTCTGAATTTCTGTTGGTAAGTGTGTATGACAAATGAGACTGCTGCAGCATACAAAATCTTACATTAAAAGTGGTCCTATAGAACAATACATGTTTTCTAATTATTGTCTCTTTAGAAAAGACAGTTCTGTGTCTGTCTAGCATCTGCCTGCCTTTGGTCTTCAGGGGTTTTGTATAAACTAGGGACAGTTAGCAAGTGCAGTGCTGCTGATCTGACCTAGATGTACGACTGCCCATTTCCTTTTGAAAGTGAGAACACCACACCTGCTCTGCTGAAGGGATTACCTGCTGGTGTTGACCTGGCTTTCACTGGTCATTCTCCCTTCTGAAGGGATGCTTCTATAGAGACACTGCTAGTGATACTGACAGCAGGCAGATCAAGGTGAACTAGAATTGCAAAGTTAGGTGTATAAGGCTGGAACTCAGAACATTGTAAAATATTCCATTTTTTTAAAACTTCCTAGAAAGAACTGTTGAATTTAAATACCAGTGTTGTCAGTGTCAACTGGGCTGGTACTGCCCTCTTATAGAGATTATTTCTGATTTAAAAGGAAAACACAGCTGATACCTGAGAAGCAAAGAATCTGATTTCTAAGTCATGTTTAGTGTCCTGAGGGAATATAGTCAGATGCAAGTTAGTTTTTTCTATATTTACCCTCTCAAGACCAAATGATGTGGAAGATGTGTCAGGAGTGAGTAGGACCTTGGGTTTGTTGCAGGTCGAGTGCAAAAACTGTTGCACAGTTCTAAAATGTTTTCCAGGTAGACAGTTTTTCCTCCCTGGTTTAATACACACATGGTACAGCTAAGCAGTTTTCAGATTCTTTCACATATTTTTATTAAGTTGATTTTGTATTCAATGATTAAGTCAATTATCAAGTCCCATTTCTATTTTACCACTTTAGGCCTCTTTTCCAAAATGGTACAACTTTATTTAAACATGAACTACATTCCAGAGAAATATGAACAGATCTGAACACTGATGTACAAAATTGTGAATGCACTTTCAATGGCTCTAAATGGCTTAAGATAACAGTTATGGAAAAGTATACCTGTGGGGAGGTGCACAGTACAATTAAAACAGGAAGGAACTTCAGGCAAAGCAATGTGATTTCATATCGAATTCATTTATAAAAGCCCATTTTAAAAAGTTACTTCAAGTATTAAACTGTAAATGACAACATGTTTTCTCTGTGCATAGGACTAGTCCTATCCATAACATACAAAATACAATATATGTGTTATTACATATATCTTTTACATGTCACCTCAAACTTAAATACAGCTCATTACAAGTTTAGGCAGCACTATTAAAAGTAACAGTGGAAGTAGAACGGGTGGGACAGGGTGATTAGTGCAAATGCCGACGACCCTTGCTGGCAAATATAAAAATAATTGCAGACATAACCCAGGGATGTTAAATTCATCTAAGTCAGAAAGGGGGCAGACTTAGCTGGAATATTGCCTCTCTCTGTGATACTTCTATGATTGTAAATTGCCCTTCAGAAAGATTTAATTTTCCCACAATAAAGCTGATAGCAACAGGTTAAAGGAGAGGAGAAACCAGAGAGGAACATGCCGAAGTTGTCAGCTAAGCAGTGTAAACAGAAGGGAATCTACATGTCACCATTAATGCTTTGGTGCCAATAAAGGTGATCCTAGTACTTCATCCCCAGCACATCTGCTGACCACTGAGCATGTGCTCTCTGTTTCTTGAGGCAAGGGGTGCGAAGCCCCCAAACCAAAGAAAGCAATCCTGTAAACATGAGACCACTACTTAATGGAAACAAGATTCAAGTAATTGCTGCAGAAAATAAACAGCCAAACACCAGTTTTAATCAGCATTAAAATGAACTACAACTTGCAGCTTTCATAACATTTCATCATGGTTATGTAATTAAGAAAAATGCATATAAAAAGCTGTCCATATATACAAAATAAATTGATATAGAAATGAGTGTAGTAAATATGCTCAGTATTTATCAAATCCCTTTATATGCAGCTGCTCTCTTTGGTGCCATTTAGGGATAGAAGAGCCCCTGGTGTTGCACACTCGACTATTTTCTAGATACTGTGAAAGATGTCTTCTTGATCTGTGTGGAGTTCAGTAGCCACTATTTGGAGCCTCTGAAAATGCATACCTGAATCTCAACCCCTCCTTCCTTATGTACCATTGTAGAGTGTGTTCTCACAGAACATACACTATGAAGCTCAAAGTTGTGGTGGGTTTTTGGTTTGGGTGTGGTGGTGGTGTGTTTTTGGGGTTTTTTTTCCAATTTTTAATAAATGTGGTCAGTCAGTGCTCCAGATATAGGCAGATCTGGTTAAGCTATGTCAATACACCTCTTGGTAAATGGACTTCTTCCTCCTCTTGGGGCTCCGATGAGCTACAGACGGACCATACTTAACAGAGATAAAAAGTTCTTCGAGTGCATATGGAAGGGTATTGAACTTAGGCCAAACCTCCAAACTCCAAAAGATTATTTACCATAAAGAAGAACCACACAAGATCGAACGAGGGACAAAACAGTACCTGAAAACTGTAGGCATTTAGCACTCTGGAGAGCAGGACCAGTTTCTAAGGAAAACACCGAAAACAGCTTGGTACCTGAAAATTCCATGTTTAAGGGGCAGCTTTAACAAAAATGTTACCGCAATTTCTGCTTAAATCACTAAAAAACCGTAAGTGTCCAAATTCCTTCTAAAATTACCCTCTGAATACTTAAAGTGGAATTTTTAAATCAAAGGCGTATGATGCATGTAACCTGCGATACTACAATCTCAGGGTAGTACTATAGGAAGTCAGCTGTGACGAACCTATACGTCCTTCCTGCCCTTGTCCCACAATATGCCTTTGGCAGGAGCAGCAATGATGTGTTATGTTGTACACTCTGTGAATAATAATTGTAAGAAAAAAACCCAAACAGTATTAGCTGTGTAGTTTTAAATACTCTCTGTTCATAGATCTCTGTGCCTCATCTTCCCAGGGACAGGTTTAGCATCTCAAGATGTTTCAGAAATCTTAGGGAGAAATCACACTGAAATCTTGCCCAATGTCAGGCTTCACACTGGGAGTTTAATGTCATTTTGTGTGCGTGATTATTGTGCGTATGTGGATTTTTTTTAAAATGAAAAAAGTAGTAAGGAATACTAAAGCATAGTTTCTAATTGCAGCCAATGTCCACTATTCTACGGTAACTACAATACTATTTATGGCTTGCAATAGTAATTATTTTGATAGATCTAAAAGCTTAAGAGCTGTTATTTTTAGTGACAATTATTTTCAACACTTGCTTATACAGAGTAGGTTAAAGCACAAAACCAACATGTACAACAGGACCCAGCACCTTAAACAGTTGTTTCCTTGGGATCCATGTCTCTTCAGCCTCCCCAACAGGCAGGGCTGGTCCTATTACTGCATTCACTGCAAGTGCAGTGCAGAGCCAGAAGGACCTATTTCCTGGTGCACCCCTACAGCCTCCCTGCCTCTGCTGGCAGCGATACCCAAATCTGCTTGAACTCCACAACAGAACAGCTGCTTGTCTTCAGCAACATTTTAATTCCTGGCTTGCTCCCTCATTTTGGCTATCCTACTCTGATACAGCACAGAGTGCTCTTGCTTACGGCTAGGGAACTGTCAGGACAAAGTCTGACAGAACTCACTCTGAAAGATGTCATCCTGCTGCCAAGGTCAGGATTCCTCCTCTGCAGCCAGAGCCTGCCAGGAAAACCTGACCCCCCCACCCCACTCACGGTTGTGCTCCTAAGAGCTCATCAGTACAGTTCCCTTAAAGAACTTAATTCCTTCATATCAGTCTGAGGTTTCTCTTAGTAACCAGTTCCCCGAGAGGAAAAGAGGAGGTGGGTGGGGTTGGGAGTAGCAGATTTTGGGGGAATCGTATTTGAATCACTTTACTATGTTTCACACTTGCCGAAGTGACTTCAGTAATGCCTGCTTCTACACCAACAGGAACTCTGGCCTCCACAGTATCCTAAGCACACCGCTCTCCTTTTCTCAACCGAAACATGGGAAACAGCTGGAACAAAATGTAGCCATTATCTGCATAAAAATGTCAGAAACATCATCTCTTCATGAAAAGCCACAAAAATATCAGATACACAAAGAACTGTTTTCAGAAGGCCAGCGCTTGCTAGACAACACACATGGAATTAGCTGCTCAGTCTGTTTACTTGAAGTTTTTCCTGTGGATTAACTATCCTGACTTAAGGAATCAAACAAGTTACACTGATGTTAGCCTACAGTATATAATCATTCATATGGGGGTGCAGGGGAGCAGAGACTATACTGCCAGATCAGTGATACCAGATCAGAGAGATGGATTTTGCTCAATAGTTCAGCCAGACGATGCCTCTGCCTGTACGTGTTATCTCTGCTGTAATACACTGATGCAATAAAAGCCAGATGATATCCCAGGCTCTCCATTACAGTTCCACCAGTGTTTGGGGCTGCAAATTTTCAACTTGCAGTCTTCTGCCTCTGTTGCCTGCCCCAAGAAATTTTGCTGGTGCTGTACTGCTGAGAGCTTATATTCAAATGAGCTCTTAACAGCTGAGAAGAAAAATCTAAACCTTTCAGATTAATGCGTAGCAAATGTTTTTGTATTTATTGAATTTTGAAATTAGAAAATGCAAAATTTCTTGTGCAAGGTTTGAACAAACATTCTGCAACTTTTATAAAACATGCAAGTTTGGACCATTACTTCTGTCTCAAGAACATCCAGCAGTGACCAAATCATGTTCATAGGTTCTCAAAGTGTTCTTGTTCTAGAAGATTAGTATCTAAGAAAAATTTATTCTTTCCAAAAGACAAAAAAAAAATTGTTTTAAATGCTAAGTGTACTTGATATGTTAGTACCTCCATCATAAACATAATTGACTCAAGTAGCAATCAGTCTCGGAGAGAAACCAAACAGCTGCTTTTGTCCAGATCAACTCGACTACTATCTTCAGTCTGTATCAAAAGGGCTCATGTCTATTTGTAATAAGCATCAGCTGAACATCACAACAGTTACAGGCAGGAAACCAGTATTTGTCTTTTTTTCCAGGTGCAAAATTCCGATACCACACAAAGATGAGTTAGTCTTCTCTATAGAGACATGAGGGACCCCATGTTGTTTGCTGTAGGTCTTGAGCTTAGCATGGACTTTATTCCTCACGCAGGAAACACATTTTGCCTTTCATGAACAGGTACATCACTGCACAAAGCACTCAAATCTTTAGCAGTCTCAGCTCGCTTAAACTGGACTTGAAAGTAGCAGACTAAAGCATACAAATTTTCAGTGTGAACACAGATATATGAACCAACACTAATTTTCTCATAAGTACTTGTTTAAATGGTACTTTAGAACCAATAAAAACTTGTGCCTTTATTAAAAAGATAAAACAAAAGTATAAAACAGTATTTGTAAACCATTGAGAGCCCGATAAGAAAAGCCGTACTCTTTGAGTTCCATTTTCTAACAACACACAACTGCAGTAAGGTTTTTCTCAGGGGTAATTTACCATTTTGTTACTGCCTCATACAGAACATTGCAGACATCAACGGAAAATGAAACAACTGTTAATTCCTTTTTGGACTGGCTTTTCTTTGTATGCCGATAGACAATTGTTGGAAAGTAATAATCTGCCTTCTTTTAACTAAAATCTGAGTTTGCTTCTTTGAGCTCTGTTATTGATATGGTTAAATAAATCAAGATCAAATGATAAGGGGGCTCAATCCTGTAGCAAAAAAGCAACACCCAAGTAAAAGGCTTTCACGTTGTTGGCTCCAAAGCTGCCTTGCTCCAAAGTACAGGTAGTAGAAGGAATCCTCAGTCCTGAAAGAACTGGAGAGCTACAATCATGGGGTAGACTGGTTAACAGGAAGAGGGGAGAAGACATCATCCAGTCCCTTCCCCATCACCTGATGTTTGAACTATGTATAGTTGCACTTCACCAGACACCCTCTACATTAATTTTTCTTTTTATTCCTCCCCTTTTTTTTTTAATTTTTTTTTTCCCCTCCCCTTTTCCTTTTTTCTTTCTTTCTGTACCCTGGAGACCAGCTATGGAAGGGAATTCTGCAGTGCCTAAGGTATGAAGTTTGCCCGTGGGGAGGTAGGAATCTTTGCAATCTACCCCCACCACTGCAGCATAACAGAAATGCATAGTTCCCACTGTGGACCTTATGCATCCAAGCAGGGCACTTCAGGATTTGGCCCTTTGGTAGCAGTATATAATTCAGTGTTGCATAAATGCACATTAAGAATCTTAAGGCATCTGTCTTAACTTCCCTGCTCTGCAATAGTACTTACAAGAATCCATTGTACTGTGCAGAAACTTGAATTCCTTGTCTCTTCCTAAAGTGATCAACTTCTTCCAAACAAAATTAAGTAATATTCAAGCACAAAATGGGTTGCAGAAACCTAGTGAAACAAAAAGGTAATTAGTGGAATTATACCATTAGCTTTGAAAAATACAGATCAAGATACAAGAATGCAGCTAGGTAACGTGATTTACAGACTCCTGATCCAGGAAGGCAGTTAAGGCAACTTCAATTCATAATTAGCCTTCTGGGAGGTGTGAGCTTTTTATTTTATTTATTTATTTATTTTTAAACCTCTTATGTTTTAGAAGATTATCTGTACTAAAAGTCAATCCATCACCACTGACCTGTGGCTTAAAGTCTCTTGGATCCCTGAGTGGCAAGAATTGCTTATTGATTTTTAATTAAATTAATAGGTATGGGGACACAAATGATATTTTCCTAGGGGAGGCTGGTAGACTGCTGGCTGGGGGATTGGCCTTCTCTTGCAAATCATGTTCTTTTTTATGCTGTGCATAAAACTGAAAAATTTTAGATTTCTATCGTAAATTTTTAGGATAGAAAGGAAGGATATCCCAAATTATTACCAGTTAATTGTCTAGCTTAAGCCAGTCACTTACGCTGCCTCTCTGGGTCAGTGTAAAGATGAAGACCTTTCTAAAATACCCTATCAAAGGCTGCTGAACTGCCATCTATTCTAGATATCTATTCCTTTCTACCCTTAATAACCTGTTCAGATCAGATTAGTTTTTATCTAGCTAGAGGCCGGAAGAAGTCCCTTGGTTGGGACATTCATTTGCACATTTATATAAAGTGTTAAGAGAAGTTGCAAATGGAAAACTCATCATTGGTGGGTTCTCATGGTTGAGTAGGTTTTTCAGAAGTAGCAGTAACTCACCTAATTTTGGTTTGGTATGAGTTTACACTGAGCTGTCTGACCAACACCAGCCCAAGCATCTCACTATCCCCCTACAAAGACCTTTGAAAGAGACTTTTTTTTTTTTTTTTTTATTGAAAACAAACCAGTTCTCCCCCAAAGAATGATTTTAGGTCAGAAGGCTTATTTAAAATAAAAGGCAAAAAAAAAAAAAAAAAAGGCAAAAAAAAAAAAGCAAGCAAAGAAGATCCCACCAAGTGATGCTAAAATTCTTGAGCTCACAACTCAATATTGGGGTGTTGTGTTTGGGTTGTTTTTTTTTTTTCCTTTTGTCTTTTTTTTTTTTTTAATAGTAAAAAGGGTAAAACAAACAAACAAACCAACAAAACGTCAGAGGAGGTGAATGACTCAGTCCTCAGCATCTATCATTTCTAGTTGTACAAATAAGATTTGTTTCTTTTCCAGAAAGAAAAAATTAATAGGAGCTTATAAAGTCAATACAGCATGAAGTCAATGTAAAAAAGAAGTCTAATTTAGTCACTGGAAATACACCAAGGGAAGTTTTCATATATGCAGCAGCTCTGTATTTCCCAAATGCAAAGTGCACGCAGAACTCTTACATGAAAGAGGAGCACCATCAATTCCCAGTGTGACAAAGCAGTCCGTCTGCAGACACCTCCATTTACCTACTGACCTTCCTTCCTCATGCATACATAGCTTCTTAAAGAGCAGAGCACAGCCCACCAATATACGATTAAGAAAAAGACGGTTGAGCTGCTCCTTAAGAACAGCGCTTCCTCAAGCCAGCACTTCATCTTGCAATTCAGTATTTAGCAGGGTAGATTCTTTTCCCTGGTCAGGTAACAAATCCAGCACTATCCACTTCAATCTAAATTACAGGATTAGTCTGACTCAGATCTAGCCAGCCCATGTTTCCTGCACTACAGCATTACTCCCATTCTTGTCTCCAGGACAGCCATTCTGAGTTTTATTTAGATTTTTATATTACTCATCCAACATCAGGACTCCTCTGCATTCCATGACTAGTGACTTTTGACTGCAAGATGTCTATTTTTGTTTAGTCATACATATACAGAAATAGCAATCAATTATGTTGGTCTTACCTGTTTTTCACTGAGATGGAGGGTTAGTAATAAGCTGAGATCAGCTTTCCAATGAAACTATAATATGCTTTTTTGCACCTAAAATGTGAGAGAATCTCAATTATGTGTTTTCGCAGATTTGCATAATAAATAGCAAAGACTTAAACCAGAAAGCACATTTATCGTGTTGTGCCTATTTTAGAAAAATATTTTCATTCCCCTAAACAAATGCAAAAGGATCCAAAATCTCAGAACAGGAAGCATGACAGTGAGAATTATCTATCCATCACCTTAGTGTAATAGCATATTTTGGAGCAGAGGATGAGACACAAGTTAGCCTTAACTTCTAAACATGCTGACTTGATTCTACAAAGCAAATCTTCTCTTCTACTTTACTGCAATCAATTCCTAATAAATTTTTTAGACCTCAAAAAAACCAAAACCAAACAAGCAAAAAAAACCCAAACAAACCAAAACAAAAAAACCAAGCCAAAACAAAAAAACCCAAACAAACAAAAACCAACCAACCAAAAACCAAACAAATAAAAAAACCCCCATAGAATCATCAGAATTGTTATAGTGCCAGCTAACCTGTTTTAACATTTTCCTCTTCGGGGCCACTTTCCACCCACTGACAGTCACTGGCTAGCAATCGATTCTGAGATTCACTGAGTGGTCGAGGAGGAAAGGGCTGATTGGCTCCAGAGCTGAAAAGTAAGCGAAGTCAACAGGAATTCTGTAATAGCAGCAGCTGCTTATTTCAGACATTTGTAGAGTAGTGAAGTTACTTAAGAGCAAAGCAAACCAAAAAAATCCTACACTGCCAACTAAAAATGGCCCCTGGCCCTCAACCCCAGTTCTCCTAGTCTTGTTCCAGTCATCAGACTAAACCCTTACCTGACACAGGCCACTCACAGTTCTAATGGAAAAAAAGCAGACCAATAGACAAGAAATGGCACACTGGCAACAATGCTACTGCTACACAGTTAAAAAGAAAACCAGTACTTTCTGGAAGAACAACCTGATGCTAGGGCCTTCTGCTGAACACCTTCCTAATGCAAAAGGATACTCTACCATTTGCACAAGCGTCCTGCCCTTGTGCAAATTCCACAGGTTATGTTGTACTTGGAAGCAGCTTCTTCTCAGTCTTGCCTCTGAAAACCCTTATAATTCAGGTGACTACTGTTGACAAAAACCTTCAGCTACAAATTCACCTAACTATACAGGCAGCTTCTGAAATGGCAAGCATAAAAACACACCCAGAAATTTCACATACTCCTGTGTCTTTGAATCTGAAGCAGGCTTCCTGAAATTACACTGAAGATACAAGATATGCAAATTTGGAGGGATAAAAATTAACAAAACTCCTCCAGTGCTAAAACCCAGCAGTACCCACAGTGATCTACCTCTCTTGCAAACTGTGTCTCAGCACCCCTTGTTTAAGCGCGGTGCAGGAGATGAAATACAAATACCTTGCCTCTCATTCCAAAAAATATATTTTAAACTTCTTTTTTTTTTTTTTCCATGGGCCATCCCTTAGTCTTCCCTAGGACTTTTTCTCGTTGTTGTTAAGACCCACGCAGTAAGCTCCCTTACTTTCTGTGTTACTGTTTCCTTAGAGCCATATCCTGTTATAAGCCAAAGCCAAAAATCAGACTTTCTGCATCAAGCAGCACTATTTTTTAGTCTTGATCCATTCTGTCCTCTGAAGACTTACAAACTCACTTTGACGATGACTAGATGTATAAAAAAACCAAAACCAATAATGACAAACCAATTTTTTTCTTCACACGAAGTACAGAGCAGTAAAAATTAGTATCTTGAATGCTACAGTTACCTTTTGGCAGGTTCGTTTTGGCTTGGGACAGTAAGTTGCTCTGGATCCATAATCACCAAACGAGTTGGAAAATTACACCCGTCACCCAAACTAAACCAGAAACAAAAATTCAAATCACTGTTTGTAGTTGACTTAAATGAACTGAACAAGTACCTGCAAAGGGCAAACACCACAGGCTCGAATCAATTACTTGAGTGCAGCGTTGAAATCCAGAGCTGTGCAAGGCAGTTCTACCACTAAACCAGATGATCAGTTAATTAAATCTTGGAGCTCAAACGATTCCCATCCTATCACTCAGTATGGCTTGCTGAGCACAGCACTAGTCTACGCCTTTCACAAACATCCCTGTGTTTCTGTAGACTGTAGCCTTAGTCTTTCCCCAAACCACTGCGCACACATAGTCTTGACTATCTGGTATTTACAACCCACAAAGCTGTAGCATAAATAATATCCTGGTGGCCATGTTCTCCCCTCTGTCTATCATTTTGAGGTTAGCTAAGCCTTCTTTGAAAGCAAGCTTATTCAGGATAAAATGTGGTGGCAAACAGACTGATCCATCTACAATATAGCTTCTCTTTCATCACATGAGAAGTCACAGTATTGGAGCAAACAGCTGAGGCAATTTAGGATCTTGTTACTACCTTTGCTGTTTGCTACCAGACCTCAGCTTCACAAACGGGTTCACAACATTTTAAACTGATACACAACTCCCCAAAGCAGCGCTGAAAACCAGCTCCTACTCTGTGTTCTGCTGACTTTCGGGAGTGGTGGAAGTGGGCAGCAGGTCAGCCTTGCTTCATCAAGCTTCTTTGATACTTGTCTGCAGCTCTCTAACTGGCTCAGCTGAAGGTTTAGAAACAGTATTTTGCATCGCATCAGATTATTTTTTTTTTTTTTGCACTGCTGCTTATTTACATGCATTTTCTCAGGTGGCTTTCAATACTGAAACTGTCATCTACAGCAAAAGGAAAACTGTTAATTTTTTTTAGGGGTAAAAGAGGGTGTTTTTAAACTGATGTTGTTTAATGCTGCTGAAGTTCAAGCATTTGGATCTCCTCCAAGTTGCTGATTTCTCCTCTATAATCAGATGCTAATACTACCAGCAAAAAGTGTACAATTTTTGAAATACACTTCTCAAAGCTTTCCAAACTTCTGTATTTAGAAGGCCCTTGTCAATAAGGCCCTTGACTTTGCATGGAAACCCTGAGTTTGCTCAGTTTTCTCCTGCATGTTTTCCTTACACTGATACTTGTCATGCAGGATTTCCAAGTTGGCTTTTGACTTGTACTTTATTTTTTAGAAGGGAAAGCAAGGTGAAAGTCATGGAATCGATTTATTCCCCAATCATTCCCATTCAGACTGAATACCTGGTAAAGATAGGGATTAGCCAATACTTCTTCTCATCTCCGAAAACCTCCCTCAGATTTTTGCTGCATCCAAGAGAAAAGCCATTTTTATCAGGCCCATTTCGAAATGTGGGTGCACGGAATGTTTCTGTAAAAGAAAAACATGGAGTATCTCTAAAGCAAGAAGTCAGGAAAGATGAATAAACAGTCAAACTTCTCTATTGTGAAGACAAGTGTGGGGCAGTTGATACAATCTTGCTGTGTATTGTGGGAAGAAAAAAAGTCACCTCAAGTAATCAGAGAGCATAAAAAAAATAACTAGAGCATTAATGACAAAAATAAAAATGAAAGGTAAGAAAGTCACATAAGCAGCACATTCATCTTTCGCTCTTTATATTTAACAGAAGGCCTTACACAGACCTACGTACTGTCAGCGTGCTGAAGATACCACATTCCTTATTCTTTGAGCAGAAGACTTCCTCTTCTAGAAGCAATTTACCATAAACACTACTGGACCTAAACCCATGCGGTGTAGTTTTTTCCACTTTTGCCAAGGTACAAAGTTGAATTAAGAGGAGCATCCGGTGGTATCAGAGAAGATGAGTTCTATTACATTAGAAACACAAGCACACCACCAGCTATAGCAAACCACTACAATTTTTTCTAGTCAGCCCAGTCACACCCTTGGCCAAGAACTGAGAGGACTCATTGCTCTCCCCATACCAACAGCTTGTCTTTTTTTACAATTATGATCCAGAACCTAAATGAAGTACTGACTGTGTTGCCAATTATGACCACTGACACTTGGGCAAGGAACATATTAAAATTTTCTTCAAAGCTAAAACAGAGACTGAATATTCCTTATCTATCAAAAGAAGGAGGACTCAAAAAGCCTTAAAAAAAAAAAAAAAAAAAAAAAAAAGGAGATTCCTTTTCCTCCATCAAAAAATTCTAGGAAGCCAAAAATTATTTCACTTTTAATCAAACCACTTATTTTTGAGGACAGAAATTTGAATTCCATTGAAAGGTGTAAAATTTTGACTCATTCAGTTGTGGAAATACCCACTAGTCCCTGTCCCCCCCATCCTGCAAAAAACACTTAAAAATGATTTAGGAAGAACTTCAGATATTTTAACTAATGCATGTAACTTGCTTA
>JAAGNO010016664.1:0-38756 GCA_033439905.1 Ceryle rudis | reverse complement strand
CCCCATCCTGCAAAAAACACTTAAAAATGATTTAGGAAGAACTTCAGATATTTTAACTAATGCATGTAACTTGCTTACGCTGGTCAGTGCCATTTAAAACCTTTAGGCACAGAAATTACGGAATCTCTTTTATTATTTAAGAAATGTGCATAAGCATTTCCATTTTTATCACACTGCTTTTACGAGGCACTTCCTAACAGTGAGATCCATTTTATTTCATAGGATTTAAGAATACTCTTTTGGATCTTGTTCAGAATGTATGTTCACGTACAGTAGAACCTTCGTCTTGGTTGAGGCCAATCAGCTGCTCAAAGCATTAGAACGACAGGGTTACTGGCACGTAGCAATTGCTTTACCTAACACTATATAAAAACACAACAAAAATGCAGTGTCTCAGAGATCTCAAAAATACAAGCAAAAGAAATTAACATTCATCTGAATGCTTGGCTCTAGCAGAGAACCCCTCCACATGCTTAGTTCTCCTCCCTGTTTCACCTTTAATTACTTTCATCAAACATGCTTCTTACTGCACAATATTTACAAATTCCATTTCTATGGGATGGCTTATCCTGTAGGCCTCACGTTCTCAATGACTTGTTGGTTTTCTGGACAAGGAACAGTTGCATATTCCAATTAACTGACCTATGGTTGATCTGTTTTTGCCAACTAGCCAGCAGTGGTAGCTGAAGAGTGACAGTATGCTGATGAAGAACATGGCTGCCACAAAGAAAAGGAACAGTACGTGGAATTTTGCATGGGTATCTGGCAGTTCATTCTGAGGAGAAAGAGAGAGAGAGATTAATATGTTAACACTTTTTAGCAACTGATGCAGTATTGTCCCTCAACATTTTCTGCCACATCCATTCTGCTATAGGTCTTTCACTTCACTTTTCACAAGAAAAAAAAAAAAAAAGCACAAGCCTGGCTTTCCTTTTATGTCATGTTAAACTGGTGTCTAGCTGCATTTAAAGCTGATCGGTACCCCTTCCACCTGAGTTTAGTAGCATCAGTGAATAAGTTCATCTGATAGTTTTTAAATGCAGAGTAGGGGACAAGATAAAAATAAACGTTCTTATACTAAAAAAATGTCAATTGTGCAGCCACAGCCAAAGAGACATGGGGAAAACATGTCCAAAATCACTTTCTTGGAAGGGAAGAAAGGACAACAAAACCATCCAAAACCTTTTCCGACCAAGTCCGAATACTGAACCTACTTCTGAATTGGTGTAAGGAATGCAAACGGGAAATGGCTGTCATCTTGTGTTTCCAAGACTGAACAACTCCTAGACGATAAAACCTGGGACGGATCTTTAATTTCTGACGATCTCTAAGGTTTAGGCAAAAACCAGCATGTACCTAGCAAACCAAATCTGCCAGGTCTGACCAGGCAGAAGTGATTCACCAGAAGATCTATATGCGAAACAACACTTCAGTATAACCACCATATAAAAAAATAACCTCCCACCCATATTGGAGAGTTGATACCACCCCCAACTCCAACTATTTTTAGGCATGAACTTTCAAGAGGCCAATGGGATTTGTAACAATACTATTCCAGTTCTATATCCTCAAAACCACAGTAATTTTTAAGTAGTCGACCTTTAACAGCACTATGAAAGCATAGAGGCTATTTTTGTTCATCTGTTTAGTTATCATTACTGCTATTATTTTTTCCATGAGCTCATTCAGTATACCCACTTATCTAAGGCTGATTTATTATTTTAAGACTAAACCACATTTCAATTAAAGTCAAATGCACACAGGTATATCTATATCCCCTCTACACTGCCTATATTCACAGGCAACAAATTACAAGTCTCTTCCCTTCTGCGATGATATAAATAGCTACCATGAGTGAATGGAGTAGAAAAAATATAATAGGAACAGCATTTAAATAATTACAGCAATATTGGATTTTACCTTTGGACAATTCTCTGCAGCTTTCCTGCGGCAAAGCTTTGCGCAAACAAAGACAATTTATTAAACACTAGTATTATGTTAAGACAAAGTGTTTGAAAACAGCACACGCTTTGTTAAGAACAAAACGGTTGGTGTGCACACGTGCTCTCAGATGTGCCAAGTTCCAATGACCATCAGCAGCCTTGGCCCCCACTCTCCAAGAGAATGGAGGAGACTACATAGGAGCGTGCTACTAACTTCCAAGGCGTGATATTTTCTACCAAAGCGCAGAAGTATTGCTATGCAGATTGTGGCTGGATCACTTTCAAGTGGTTCCTTTAGCTTGAACAGCACGACTACACCAGATGCTTTCTTTGCTAGCTGTTTCCATCACAAGTAAGGTTTATGAGAATATGATGAAACTGTTCATAAAGCTCTGAAAAGCTCAGAATACTCTGGGGTTATAAAGAAATGGTTCATAAATTAGAAAATCTTTCTGGACTTCAAAACATATCTGTTACCATTAGATGTAGCTTCAGTCAAAATAATTAAAAAATAAATTGCCATTTTTGCACAATTTCCTTTGTTTTAAAAAAAGAACCCATAGCACATCAGTACTGATTTTCTTCTTCCCACTACCCTTCAATACTGAGATATGTTTGTGGGCTGTATCTTTAGCATAACATCTGAAATGGAATCAGTACTTAAGGAAATAAAGTAAGAAATGGGAAAGATTAGTTTAAATCAGCTTTTAAATTGCAAACTTTGTACCTAGAGTGGTATTAGTTGTCATAGCTAAAATACTACACTTGATGAATCTGTTGTAGGCAAGATGTATGGCTTTTAAGTTGCATTGGTCTGCGCAGAAAGGCTAGAAAGAGCCCAAGCATTTACCTTGGAGTCAGGGAGACACACAAAGCACTTTCAGAAGTGCTGGCTACCATCAGATCACGCTACAGTGAGCAAATGGTAGCAGATAGCAGCTCTCTGAACTGCCATCTAAGTTAAGTTTCCTTTCTTACCACCTTTTGTTTTGACGCAGTTTTGCTCAGACAATTTTGTGACAGTGTCTCTTCCCCTGCTGGAGGGATATGCTGTGTTTGTGATCCCTTCAAATCAAGGCTAGCAAAACACAGACTCCAACTGCTGCTTATTCCTAAGCTTCATGTTAAAGCTATGATGACTTTTCCTATTTCAGAACACACTGCAGTGTTCCCCAGTTTCCCAACTAAATTTTGTATTTTCTCTATGATTCTTTTGGAATTGCACATTTAAAACAAAATAGTTCTCTGTAAAGAAGTCTCAGGTGAGTTATTTTGAAGCTCAAAGAACAGCAGCAGCTTAGTCTTTGTGTTTTCTGTGGACAAGAAAATGTAAGTTTATTTGCATCTTCCTAAAACACTAGCTCTATAAACCGGAGAAGAATTCCTTGAATGATGCACAATTAGTCTGCATGATCCCAGGGAGCTCTTCCGACTACGCGGTTTTAGCAACTAGTTTTAAGTTCTTGAACGACAGTTGCAGAAGTGAAGCATCTTTCCGAAAAGGCCGATTGCTTCCTGGAAAGAAGCACGCAGGCTTTGAGTGCATGTAACAGGCTTATTCACAGCTGTGTTCTAGCAACAATCCACATGCCACAGCACGGGAAGAGAGTGAAACTGCAAACATTAGTTATTTAAAATCATTATATGGCACAGAAGCAGAGAGTCGAAGAGCTTACAAAAGGCAGCAATTTGCACAACAACGTTGGGGGTACTTAGCATATGTAAGAGACAGGAGCCTGTCACTATGCTAAAGAGTCCCCTACAAACTCCTTCACAAGCAGAAGGTCATTTGAGCATACATCAGATCACAAAAAATCCCAAATAAAACCCACAACATTAAAGTGGGCTGTCAGAGCTTGACTTGTTACTCATGTTTTAGTATCTAGGTCTAACTTAAATCTAGAAAAAACTCAGAAGAGCTTGTATATATCCATATAGGTATATGCAAGAGGAACTAAGGATCTGGAATTGCTCTTATTTTTTGTGTGTGTTTTGGTTTTGTTTGTTAATACAACCAAAGTGCTGCAAAAAATATGTGCCTTCTACCTGGAACACCTATCACAACCTTGTATTAGCCACACTCAGGATTGCCAAAATAATTTGGAGGACAGTGAAAAATGCTGAAAACTACTGGAAAATACTCAGGTTTCAAGAGGAAGGGAATGCAGCAAGAATGGGAGTAGATACAAATACGCACTGGGAAGTACCACCATGCACCATGTGCTATGTAAACAAGGCATCAAGGACTGGGCGTTCAGCCAGTGCTGGTGTTTGTGTCAAATACATTTGGTTAAACTGAGGCTTTATCTGCTCATCTTTAACTACTTCCTAGGTAGAAAGAAAAATGTCGTAACTATAGGAAAAGTAGTTATGAGTATAAAAAAAAAAAAAAAATTAATCCAAACCAGATTTTAACATCTGCATCAGTGTGTAAGTCCGTGGTAAACATTCACAGCCAGTATGGTGGTTCACTGTATGAACAGTATCAAAAGCTTTATTCAGCACTTCTGCATAGAGCATGAAAGATACTATGTAAAAGCCTTGCCTGTGCAAGGGGGAAACACAAAGACTCTCTTCAACACAAGAGTTGGGTAGGTGTGCATGTCTCTCAACGTTTGCAAGTATCCTCACGTGGCGCGTGCGTGCCTTGCCTCGCCTCTATGCAAGTATTATCATCAGTGAAAAAAACAATGGATTGCTAAAATTTGTGTAGTTAGCACCTACACCTTCGCAGCCTCATTATTACAAGTTCTGAAGTGATCCTTCCCAAGAAGCAGTTCATCTTCCATCCCAACACTGGATATATTCCACAGTTTGTTGAGCACTTTTCTCTAAAAAAACATCCACGAGGAAGCAAAAAAGAGACACAACCTTCTGAAACTATAACATTTCTGATAGTCAAGGTTTAGGGGGAAAAAACGAACATCTAGAGAGCCTCAACAGAAAATGTCAAAATAGTAATCTGCCTGAAGTGGTAGCAGACAAAGTTGAACATTAGCAGCCTATGGACAGCATAGATGAGCAGAACTCTGCTCTGATCTGGCTACAGACATAGAGGGAAGCTTCCAGGACTCTTATGCAGTCAATGGCACTTGCTTAAAAGCTCACATACTAAAGGCATACTAAATTTTGCAAGCCTATAGGATTATGATGCTGCCACCTCTTTCTGAAAGTCTACTTTAATCAGGCTATTATAAGATTAGAGGAACATGAGCTCTGTGGAATGCGTGTTTTAGTATGAGCAAAGTGAGTCAGAGACCTACTCTAATGATGAGATTACGTAATCACCAGATTCTGTCTTGAAGTAACCGGAAGTGAAAGCAACCAGTGCAAGCACACAACTACGTTGTTAACTGTCACATTTCAGAAGCAGCCCATTCTTGCAGGAAGCATTTTTAACAACTAAATGATTAAAAATAATAATAATAAAAAAAATCCCACTGAAGTTTACTTCCTCTGCTCAAGGGTCCACTTCAATATTGTGTCCGATGGGCTTTGGAAAAGCCTTGCTACAAATGCTGGTGTTTAATGTTCATTGTGGTCAGATGCCCGTTGGACTTTTGTGGCACTAACACTTAGGAAGCAAATTCATCTTTTTTTTTCCTCAAGCACTGACGGGTAAATATGTAAGAGCGCATCTACAGTTTCATTAGAAATTGCGTACAAAGCACTGGAAAGCAGCCAGGCGGATGTCTGGGAGTGGCACAATCACAAAGTAAAAATTTAACTATATACAGTCAAGCAAAACTGAACAATAGAACCAGACCATTTCATTTGAAGTATCTGTCAAGCCACAGTTACGACTCAAATACATTTACGGCTTTCATCTCGCACGATACTAACAGCTCAATTCCCACATAGTTCCTTGCTCTCCGGTGAGAGGCAACTATCAGAACTGACAGGCTAAGAAAACAGTACTTTGGCAGATCAGATCCATATGCTTAGATCAACACAAACAAACATACTTTTTGCACCATTTGTCTTACCTGTCTAATGCAAATTGTCTCAAAGTACAGCTATTCTGAGTACATGATTGAGCTTCTCTTAGCCTGACACGGCAACATCCTTTTGCTCCAATAAAGACTAATTCTATGGCTACAGATAACGACTGCTTTTCCCAGTTACTGCAACAGCAACTAGCATCTAAGAAATATGTACTGTTATTTAATTATAAAGATGTGATGGAGAGCCTTATGCTTAGAATGATTTTTTCCCATGCTAGCTGATGGAAGCCAATTAAGGGAATTCTGATGCTAGATCTTCTGCCTAGAGACAGGAAGGCACAGTACAAGGTTTTGGAGATGAAAGGGGATGCCACCAGAAGACACTCTGTTCAGCCTGGAATGATTGGAACAAAATCAATAGGAGGAATATAACACTGATGTACAAGGATGGTTGTCCTTAACATAAATGTTCTTAAATCTGCGAAGATGCATGAGTGTGTATCAATCATTTGGCAACAGGTAATAGTTGCAAGGAAGATGTATATCACTAACACTGTACGTATCTTAGCATTCTACCCATAGCAGATCAATAAAAGCCCCGAGTATGAAGTTCAGACACGCTGAAGTAGGGACTCCAAAACAGAGCTTAGTGAGTTCCCAGGAAATTAATCTGCCTTATCTGGTAGCATATTATCCATAGACAAGTGTAGAAAGATACAAAATTGTTATTTATATTTCACATTTGTCATTTTTTTTATATATACACATGTGTATACACACACACACATATATATACATGTAATTGTTTGATATAGCCAGTTCTTTATCTACATATCCATATCTGATAAACTCAAAAAACCCTTAACTGTGCCACTCGATTTTGATGGAGCAGAGAAACTATACAGTGTTCTCATTAGAACTTCTTTCCCCCAGTTACTCATTCTGGGCAGTGTAATACATTTAATTCATTAATATTCAGAAGATTCTCCTCCTTCAGTCATTCTGATTGATGCTGTTAATGGTAATGAAATATGGAACAGAGTAAATGGTGAGTGACAACATGCTGATGCAGCCTCCAATAACACATGCAGGATTAAACAAATGAACAACAACAACAAAAAAGCCTTAGAACTTACTGTCCAAAACTTTATGAAGTACTGCAAGACCGTAGCAGCAACAAACAGACAGTACAGTAAGGAATACATTAAAAACAGGAGGAAGAATTTGTAGTTAGAAAATCCCACACAATTATTCACCCTAGAAGGAGGGGAAAGAGAAAAAGGTTACTGTGATATGCAAAAAAAAATTAAAATAAAATAAACCCAAATACATTCAGCTTTTGCAGAGCATAACATATATGATGTCAGTGATAGGTCTAAAAAAGTCTGGGCACTAGTGTTTCAGAAGCGTTTTAAGCCACCATCTTTAATGAAATCTCCTTCCTCAGGCCAAAAGATCTGGGCCCCTCACATAAATTTTGTCCCTCATGAAGTTCTACAGGACAGGACATGAGCTGGCAAAGCGTATGATACATACAGTCTGTATAAGAAGCGTCTCACACACTATGAACTAACTTCACTCACAGCAGAAGATAATACAAGCCTCTCCACCAATTTCAGTAGATGTTGCTCTGGTTACAAAACCACCTTCAAGACAACTACAGAAAGCAGTGCAGATAATATTTTACTGACTATCAGTGAATACAAACTGCAGGAGAGTAACTGTCTGAGTGGGTCTTATGTATCATCTAGAATTGAGAACTGATTTTCACACTGTGGTGGGTATCTCCTCTCCTGATAGCAAATCTAAACAAAAGAAATGCTATTTCTTATAGTTCTTGTTAATGCCAGGGTTTCTCTATATAAGGAGAAATTGCATGATTTGGACTACTGGGCCTACAACTCTTATGTTGTAACACACATTACGAATGATATTTATTTTCACATATTTAAGCCTCAAGAAGTTCTGTGAAAATGCACCCTCAGCAAGTTTGCAGATGAAACCAAGCTGGGGAGTGCAGTTGATATGCCAGAGGGACAGGATGCCATCTAGAGGGACCTGGACAGGCTGGAAGGGTGGGCCCAGATGAACCTTAAGAGGTTCAACAAGGACAAATGCAGGGTCCTGCACCTGGGCTGGGGTAACCAGCATTATCGGTATAGGCTGGGAGAGGATACACTGGAAAGCAGTCCTGTGGAAAGGGACTTGGGGTGCTGGTGGATGAAAAACTGGATATGAGCCACCAATGTGCAATTGCAGCCCAGAAGGCCAATCACATCCTGGGCTGCATCAAAAGAACTGTGGCCAGCAGATCAAGAGAGGTGATTCTGCCCCTCTACTCTGCCCTGGTAAGACCTCACCTGGAGTACTGCATCCAGCTCTGGAGCCCCCAGCACAAGAAGGATGTAGACATATGGGAGCGTGTCCAGAGGAGGGCCACCAAAATGATCAGGGGAATGGAGCATCTCTTGTATGAAGACAGGCTGAGGGAGTTTGGGCTATTCATCCTGGAGAAGAAAAGGCTCTGGGGGGACCTTATAGTAACTTTCCAGTACCTGAAGGGGGCCTACAGGAAGGTGGGGGAAGGTCCATTCAAAAGGGTTTGTAATGATAGGACAAGGAGCAATGGTTTTAGGCTAGGAAAGGAGAGGTTTAGACTGGATATTAGAAAAAAGTTATTTAATATGAGGGTGATGGATCTCTGGAATGGGCTACCCAGAGAGGTAGTGGAGGCCCCATCCCTGGAGTCATTGAAGGTCATGCTTGATGGGGCTCTGAGCAACCTGCCCTATGTAGAGACGTCCCTACTTGTGTAGCGAGGTTGGACCAGATGACCTCTAGAGGTCCCTTCCAGCCTAAAACATTCTAAGATTCTAAAGTCAAGTTTTACTTCAAAGCTGCACTTTGAAGCAGAATCTAATTCATCATTATTACACTGATTTGTTTTTGTTTTGTAAACTTACCATGGACAGTGGTGGTCCATTTTTAGTACACATCTGCAAGAAATAATTTCCAGTAAGTTAAAGCAAAAACCACATTTTATTTCTAAGACACATAGTTTTAGTTTCTACAGGTTTGGGGGTCATTTTTTCTTCTGGGTTTGTTTTGTGTTTGTAGTTTTTTTTTTTTTTTTTTTTTAAAGTATTTTGCCCCACTGTCTTTTTCAAGTCCTTCTCAATCATCCCAATTACCTCTATTATAGCAGCCAACCTTTCACTCAAAAGGACTAAGTGAGATTCAGAAGAGTTATGAAGAGAATCATTAAGCCATACTGGTTTTATGTGCACATGGAGACAAAACAAATCCAAAGGACCTTTCAGAGCTGCATGGCTAAGGCATGTCAGCCTGGCACTCAGTTGTTTACCTTAGGTTTATTTTTGCTACCTTGCTGGATGCTTGCTTGTCTTTTAAAGCTAATTGAGGAGAAGTGCAGCACAGTGGGTAATTTGAATAGTCCACATGCCATTTTCATCCATTTTTAGTATAAGGCCATATACTAGACATTTCATACACACAGACATTCACTGCATTTGTTAATAAATGTGATTTTAGCCAAAACATGTGCATTAGATTCTTCAGTTAAGTAGATTTCCTCAAGCTCAGCCTACTGAAGTCTCACTCATGGTCTCAGTCTTCAGTGCCCTTACAGACTTCTCTGATGACTCAGAATGAAGCTAAAGAACAGCAGTGATGTCTTTGAAATGGTTAAGGCGTGTGATTCCACTGTCAATCTTCGAGATAAAGATTTTTTTCATTATTAGTCATATATATCTGTTTCAAGGCTGCAGAAGCAAGATACAATAAGAGAGTTCTCTGATAAGCATTTGCTGGTGCTGGTATCTCAGAAATACCTTTATTTTCAGTAGCTGATGTGTAATTTTGTTTTTTTTTTTTTTTTTTTTTTTCATATGAGCACTGTTTTACAAAGCTGCAAGCAGGTTTCCCAAAACATTCTACCACTTTGGACAACAGGGCTGCACTAGTAATATTGCACCAACAGGAGGAACTTTGCTCTTTCCTGAAATTCAGGTACTGAGGGTCTGAGAGTGGAACAGATAGTGAAATGTGCAGTTATGCAAGGGCTGACACACTGAAGACATGAACACACTGAAGCGATTATCAGGAGAGAGAGGAAAATCGATCATTTCAGATTCGGTAACTTACATGTCACATGCAGAACAATGGTGGCAGCGGTCAGGTTTGATTAGCTGGCATCGATCGCAGTATCTGATTGCTGCATTCAAGTGGCAAGGGTGAAGTCATTAGAACACATTTAATTTTACAAAGGTGTTTCCCCTTAACATGAAGTGAGTCTCAAAGAGCTTCCTGCCCTCCCCAGCCACACCTATTCTCACAAGCCTTCATGTGCATACTCTCATATGATACGTACTTTGGAGTTTAAGAAATTTAACATATGAAAGCATTTTAAACACTTCCATATATTACTACTGTACTGAGTTAATTTCCATTTACTCTTTCATTCCCTAGTCTTCCCATCCTTTGTCCTCTGGCAGTGATTCCCCCATTGCTTGCTTTCACCTCTGGACAGGGTACTCAGGCATCCCATAGTGCAACTACATTCTTCCTTCTCTGGATGTGCTGGAATGTGTCCAGAGAAGGGCCACGAGGATGGAGCACTTCTCCTGTGAGGACAGACTGAGAGAGTTGGGGTTGTTCAGTCTGGAGAAAAGAAGGCTCCGGGGAGAGCTTATTGTGGCCTTCAAGTACCTTAGGGGGCTGACAAGAATGCTGGGAAGGGACTTTTTTAGGCTGTTGGGCAGTGATAGGGACTAGAGGGAATGGATTAAAACTAGAGATGGGTCGATTCAGCTTGGACGTTAGGAAGAAGTTCTTCACCATGAGGGTGGTGAGACACCAAAACAGGTTGCCCAGAGAGGTGGTGAAAGCCCCATCCGGGAAGATTTTAAGGCCAGGCTGGATGGGGCTCTGAGAAAACTGATCTAGTGGAAGATGTCCCTGCCCATGGCAGGGGGGTTGGAACTAGATGATCTTTAAGGTCCCTTCCAACCCTGACGATTCTATGATTCTTCCAGCAAGCCAACTTCCTGCATTAGCTTTCTCTATCCTCTTCAGAAAATGGTGATCTAGCACAGTTCAGTAAATTATCTTTCCTGGATATTTTTAAACAAGCCTTCAGGCTCTTCTCAATGGAAATAAGACACCAGCACAGGCAGTTCGAAAGGAGGAGGAAAGCCAACACCTACAGTTAAGCAGAACTGCTAAGAGCTGGCAAGAGCTTCCCAGACCACTCCAGGAACTTAAGACTGGAATTCCCTTAAAGGGAGGTTTGTATTCAAAAAAGCCAGGTGTCCTTAGACTTTGTTTGGAAAGTCATAGTAAACTTTGGTAACAGTTATTCTGAGTAGTTTATGTTTTTGGAAAACTCTACAGCATTGCCAGTTTCAGGAAAGAGGAACAGATATATATATACACACATGTAAAAGAGAGGTTATTTTCTTTAAAGAATATACATATGTATAAGACAGCAGTTTCACAGATCATTCATATATAAGTGGGAATAAAAATGCCTATCTGTATTAAAGGCAAATACAGAAATAGCCCATAACTAGCTTTGTACTGAATTAGATGGAAATGAAACAACATTTATGCGTTCTTAAAATCTAGCCTTAAGTATGATGTTTCTCTTCCTGCTGATCTAATACAGCTTAGAAAAAGAAGTTTAAAAGGGATATAGAAATGTTTATAAAATTCAGTATAAAGTTTAATTTTCTCTACTCGTAGCTGTATTAGCTATATTTCTCTACTGTGTTTATTTTGTATAGCCATAGTTAGATATAAATGTTGTCATCTATCTGCTTGGTAGATGACTTTGTTTGATTTCTTTTTATTCCAAATACTGAAAACCCCAGACAAAGGACTCCAGTTTCTCTTTGAGGGGATAAAACCCAGCCCAAAGAAATAACAAAATAAGACCACGGTCTTTGCAATATGTGCTTCAAAGATTGTTCAGTCAGTGGCATCAAATGAATTTCACTGAATTATATTAGCAGCTTCAGGAGCACAGAATTATCTTTATATCTTACCTCTCGATGCTGTTGTCGTATATATAGGCAAGTCTTTAGCAGCTCTTCTCAAAATCTCCTGCTGGGATTCTGGTCTCTCTTCTTTTTCATATTGTTCTTTATCAGCTTTTGACAAGCAGAACTAGGAGGGAGGGAGAAAATGGAATGGAGGAAAGAGATTATTTATTACTTTGTGTTCTAGTCAAGGTCCAAGGAGAAGACCCTATGTATCTCAATCCTTTGTCTCTGGACAAACTTCACCCGCTCACCCAAAAAAAACCTGCATAAAGACAAAAGAACAATAGGAATTGGAATTATAAAAGATCCTTAAAACTCCATGATGGTCCTGGACATATTTGAAATAAAATATTCTTTATCTCTGCTCCATTATCTCTTCAACATATTTCTCTTCAACTCAAAGGCAGGCAGACACACAGGGGAATTTTAAGAAGGAGTAACCCTTCCTTTAATGCCTGATAAGCATAAATTAAGTGATCTGTGAACAAGAAGAAGGTGTAACAGTCCTTTAGTGCCCTGTAACAGCAGTGTTCTCTTATTCCACTTCCTCTCTCTGACTTAAAAGTACAAACGAGAGAGGTGAAAAAACCAAAAAGGGCGTGTATGTGTGCTTCATGGATTCAGCACAGAAGCTGAAAGAGTATTAAAACTGGAGTTTTCACTTGGGAGTAGTCAGCACTAGTCTCAAAATCCATTAGCTGTATTGAAAGCAACTTCAGCAAAGTCTGTACAGTTTGAGAGAGAGAGAAAATTCTGAGTAAAGCAACAAGAGCAATCCTGATGATGCCTCACTGAAATGTAAAGCTTTACCAGAAGAACCTGGAAAGCTTTTTACTCACTTCTGAAACGGTTTGGTATCAACTGAAATGATGAGATTTATCATTAAGCCCCACAAAGCCCAGTGTACTGACAAGCCCCGGTGGAGTTGGGGCTGAACTCACTACTTCCTTTGGTATTTTTCTGTTCCAAAGCACTTTTAAACTCTGGGCTTCCTGCAAGGGCTACAAGAGCCCTTTTTATGAGCACACAGACAAAATACTCATGGAAATGACTGGAAAATGCTGTGTGTGCAGCTGAACAAAAATTGGCTTACTGTAGTTTACTATGACCAATATTTTCCTACCAAGAACATGTATATGATTAGTTCACATGGGATTTTCCTCTCATCCTGTAGTTTTCCCTCTTTTGGATTACAGTTGGCAAGCAACAATGAAGACTCCACTTAGAGAGAGGAGGAAGCAATAAGACATTGTTGCAATTTCTCAGTGTTATTTCCTAACCCAGAATGCAAACAAATTGCCTCCTATCTCACAGAATCTAGTTCAATCTCCTGTTACATATAGTATCACCCCAGTTACAGAGTCTACCCACCATTCAAGGGTGAAACATAAAACACGTTCATGCTCACCCTTTTAAATAATCAGAAGCTAGGATTAATCTATGTGAAGGATGAAATTACAGTTTAACATTTCAGTCATCACGAAGAGTTTAACCTCGCTTTAAAATCTTAATCCCTAGGATAGATAATTACTGAAATATGAAAACTGGAGATGTTCACATCAAAAGTTTAAGACAGATATGAAGCATCATGCCAGCAGCAGTGGTGCAAGAAGCCTTCCTCCCTACTGCCCTTGCGAGTCTGCTAGGTGACCCACCGTCTGTCTCCATGACCTGCAATCAAGAAGTTGCATTAAACATGAAATACTACATCTAGATGACACTTCTATGCCAAACCATTAATACACAGAAAAGGAACTAAGTCACAAGATTGAAAACTTTAATTTGTCCAAGTAACGTAATCATTTACTCCAGAAATCCTAGATAGGATTTTGGTTTACCGAAGAGCTATATTTCTGTTCTAATTTCAGAAATTAGAGAAACTGGAGGCCATGAGACCCCAGTCTCTTTGGACAATGGCAGGATATGTTCAAAGGCATCAAAAGTTGTCTGTTACCACACAGCTAACAGAATTTCCAGTGAGGTTCCAGCACTTCTTACTGGAAACAGAAAGAGTTCCTTTGTTTCCTTCCTCTTTCTGGATCTTGCATAATGTCGATTGTTCTTTCTTATGACAAATGTACAGGGATTACACTAAGACAACAGCAGCTGCAGAATCTTTTTTTAGTTCAATAGTAAGATCACAGGATGCTATTTGTTTTGCAAGAGTGGCTAATTTGAATGACTAAAAATATTTACGTTTACACTCTTACACAATGGGGAGGTTCTGAAGTCAGGTTTTGTTTTTAAGTATAGCCAGCATAAATTATTCTCTGGTACATGAACAGAAGGGACTTTCCCAGAGAAAGAAAAAGTGGTGGTGGGTTTTTTTTTGCTTGTTTGGTTTTTGTGGTGTTTTTTTTTTTTTATTTTTTTGGTGTGTGCTTTTTTGTTGTTTATTGTCAGTGTGCTGCTTTTCTTTAATTTTAATGTCCTTTTTTTTTTATTTTAGAGCTAGCTGTAGAAGAAAATTGTATTAAATCTGATCTACCCCCACACTTGATATAGGACATATTCATAAAATGCCATATGCCCAAACCATCCCTTTCACTCACTGACTGTGAGAAGCTTGCTACAACATTACTGTAACTACAGGGTAAGTACTGTGAGAAAAAGTTTTCTATTATTGAAGAATCCAAATAGATGGAAAAAGTTACTAGGCATTAGCTTTATGAGCAGCTCTAGCTCATAGAGCTTTAAAAAACCTGGAATAACACAGTTCCAAACACATTTTAATTAGCTAACCTGCTTAATTTTGTCATTTTCCTGCAGAACCATCCCAGATAAAAGCCCAAACCAACCACCCTGAAGACAAGTCCCTTTAAATTTTTTAAGAATTTTCTGTAACAAATTTTTAACAATTTATTACTACTCTGCTGTTTAGCAAAGCAAAGAGAGTGTTTGCTTTTTCTAATGAGCATGGGTTTAACTCTTCTCAAAAATGTTTAAGGTTGACATCAGCACTGAAAGTCAGACTTGCAAAAAACCAGAATATAAATTCAACTCCCACAGAGCAACCAAAGCCTCAAACAGTTTAGCCAATTTAAAAGCTTTATAAAACCAAGGAAGGGAAGTATTTTAAATTTGGTGCCAGCATTTAATCCTTACACACTAACAAAAAAGAAAACGTAGTAATCCATCTCAGGCTTATTGCAATTAATACTGTTCTTTTTCAAAACAACCTTCATACCGTCATCATGTATATTTTGCCATTATATAAAGCTCCTTTATGTATTCACTTCTCACTTGTCCCTAAACCTTAACTCTTGACTTACCACTAAGTGGTTCAGTCCTCCAGAATGTAAGAATACATTGCACTACTATTTTTCTTTACCCAAACAAAGGACAAAACTGCCTAAAATGGAAATATAAAAATGTTGTCACTGTATTTAATTTATTGGTTTTAAAAACTCCATGTTTCAAGCAAGCTACGTCATAGCAAAGCACTGTACATGACTATCAAACTTGTGATGAATTAAACACATATTTCATGTAAAGAAATGTCATTACACAAAGTATACAATATTTTAAGAGTAACTTGATCATTTTCATTCATGATACACTGTCATGCTGTTCTATTTTAGATAATGAGAAGGGAAAGGTGAATCATGCAGTACTGCTAACAAGTTTCACCACTGAAAACAGTTCAGCTATTTATAAAAAAGGCACTGACATTTTTCTAACGTTATATTTACCTCATTAGAGGGGGATGCAGGAGATGTGAAAATTGTCTTCCAATAGGACCATACAAACATGAAAAATGACAGATGAAAAATCACAAGGTAGACAACTGCAATAAAATACAAATAATAAGAGTTCAGTGAATATAGCTGAAAAGAACAAGGAATAAAAGCCCTGATCTTTGATGAGAGCTAAACTACTCTATGCTGTGGATCACCTGATAAAATTAAAACATATCAAATCCTTTTCCCTGGACAGACTTAGCACTCTAGAAGTGCTCAAAACCCAAAAAAAGTCACCAAATGTGATGGCTGCTATTCCTCAAGGAAAAAAATATGTCTTTATGTACAGTTCCAAAAGTGACCTTGAAGGGAAGAAAACAAACCAGCAAAAAACCAGAACTAACACAGCTTCACCTGTGACATGCGAGTGACTAACCTTTTTAGATAAAGAAGATGCTACAATTCCATTCTAGATTGTAGTAAAGTATTTGATAACTGACTTACAGAGTTCAATTTAATTTCTTCTGCTAATAAAACCAGCATGGTGTTGTGCCATTGTAGAAGACACTGGTCATCAATGACAGTCCAACTCCAAATGTGGGGTTTGGAGAGGACTGCACTCCAAGATTAGAGCTAGCTGTGAGTTAAAAATTGTCCAACTATCTTCTTTCAAATCATCAGAGAAATATAATTTGGAAGGGTCCTGCTATTATAGTCATACTGACAACAAAAAGTAGGTGGCTTTAGAAAAGAGCCAATTTATCTATGTGTCTGTGTGATATGGTTGCCTTAAAGACCGGAGACCCAGACCTTGTGACCCAGGAAGTTTCTTCCAATCTTGTTTCCTTTAACAGTTTCTTTTACCACTTGTCAAGAGGAAACAGATCAGTCGTGCCAGAATGGCAAACCTTAGAAAAGAAGTCTTACTAAGTATTTCTGTTATCTTCACTTATCTTCAGTTGCAGGAAGAAGGAAACTTGACCTACTTTCCTGTGCACAAAAAGAGACCTTTAAGAAGCTGTATACCATACTTCATGGATGGCAGAACAGACTCAAAACTCTGGGAGCTTCCAACAGCTCATAAAATGCTTGTGTACGGTCACAGAATATGCAGTCTTAATTTATAATCTTCCAGGGTTTTCATTGCTTGTTGTAGTAAAAACCCCAAACAAGCCATACTGGAGCTTTTTTCAGAGCATTATGCTTTTTCCCTTTGCCTCTGACATATCTGGCCCATTTTCATTTGTGGAGGCGACTAAAAATGCAAGAAACAAAACGTTTTTCTAAAGTCATCCTAAAATCGTCATACTGATAGGAAAGAACTCATGTATCAGTGTACTAGGTGCTGCATAATTAGAAACTCTCTGTTGTTAAAAACTATAAACTAAACACATTCATACTTAACGTGGTTAAGCAATCAAAGCACAAGGAAACGGTTTGGAAAAGAGGAGAAACGGACACAAAACTGGAGTGGATTCAGCTGCACAGATCAGAGCTCTAGGGGAGAAGAGAGTGAGAGGAGCTGAATGGAAGGAAAGAGGAAATGAGATAAGTGGAGGACAGGGCACAGCAAAACTAACTTATACAGTAAACAGTTCTATTCTGCCCATAAAAATCACCCCCAGAATTCAGATTCTTTTGAAGCATTATTTTAAGTGCACGCACAATACTTCAGACAGCAGAACCTTGAAGCCTTGTCGCAGGCTGTAAATGACCCAACGACACACAGAGGAACAGGCACCAAAGCTCTCTGCGGCAAGGGTACAGATCCGTGCCAGTGCTACCAGTATTTACTGGAAAGGGCAGCTGTTAAAGTCCTCTTGCAATCTTGCAGTAACCAGGAACTTGCAATCTGTCACTACCATTAAAAGCCAAGGGTCTGTCCTGAGTGGCCAAACTGGGGCAACTTGAGGAACAGCAAGACTTTCACAGCTCTTTCAGTGATGGGCACCACCCAGTCTACAGGAGACACAGCCTGCAATTGGCAGCCCATACTGGCCATGCACTGAATAAATTCTTGCTTCTTTTCCCACTTCTGTGCTGCCCTTACAGGTATCTGTCCTGTCAGTGCTCCCCAAGAACTGAGAGGGAGAGAAGACACCATTTTTGACGGCTTTACGTTGGCAGTCCACCTACCCACATTTTGGGTAGCAGTATCTCCTCTTGCAGACTACTCCCTGAAGCATCTTACATCAGCTTGCAGTACAAATATAAAACATCCTCATTCCTATTCAGTTCACTTGCTTGTAATTACAAGCTAGATGGAAAATATGTTAAAAACCTCAAACTCTAATGTCTGCCAGTTTAGCCAGACTCAGAGTCATGAGGAAGTCCTGGCTAAGCTAAGGGAATCCAGGATTCATGGTGCCATGCCATGACCAAGTCAAGTCTTTAAAGGCACTGATGCATATTAGACCATAATTTATGCTCTCAAGAGGGCAGTGTCTTAAGACATACTCTTAGAATCCTCCTAAAAATATGCTAAGTACCAAGATCTGCCATTAACATCCTTTTCTGAATAATTTTTAATACTACTTCCACTACAGAATCAGATGACAGAGAGATAAAAATATGTAACAGAACTATATTACATTGCTAAGAAAGATTCAGAGTTTACTTTACTCCCCTATCCCAATGGATACAAATCTAGACAATACGAAATTAAAAAGAAACAATTAGCCTTAATGGGGTGAAGAAATCCCCACTAATTTATTTATTTAAATTTAAGTTAATTAAAAATTGTAACTAAGTATGGGAACAAAAGGATTTGAACACAGTATACTGATATATGGAGCTAATTATATTTGCTAAGATGTATATTATTGATTTATATATCAATGTGACTGATACTTTGGCCTTTTGACTCATCTGCTGTTATTTCCTGGTTATTTCCTGGTCATTGTGAGTTAGTTTACAAGAACTTTATAACAACTTATGATAGCTTTCATTTCAAATGAAAAAAGACTTTGCATCTCATTTTAAGATCAACATCCATGGTAAAGAAATTCCTACATACAAGATGCCTATGACAGGCTTTAGAACTGAAGGTGCAAAAAGCATGCAGGTGACAGCTATTAAAAGCCCAACAGTCAGGTTCAATGATACTGTCAGACTCATTAATTAATTAAGCATTTTTCTTCTTTGGTAGATTTAAGAGCACCTGCTTCAGTCAAACAGGCACTGTGTTTATATTAAAGCCAGAGATCTGACTGTGTAACACCAACGTCATTGCTCTGCCAGGCTTCCGTAACTGAGACATGGATCTTGTCTTTCTGCAAGGAACTAGAAAGTAAAACTTATGCATATATAGGTCGACAGCAAAGCACGGCAGCAACCTGCAGAATTTTAAGTCTAGGTGAAGCTCAGACGTGCAATGTGATACAAAAATCCAGGGTAAGACACATCTCCCATCTTATACAGCTTGCAGTTCATTTTGGGCATTTTTCCACTCTTGCCCCACTTCATTAGAAGGTGAGAGATTCTATCAAGGTTCCTTCCTTTCACAGTGTTCCCCCCAGTGTTCCCCATCAGGAAGAAAACTGCTAGATTACCTTCAAATTCTATGCTTTTTTTCAAAAACATTTAAGAGATGAGAGCCTCCTGCCAGTGGTCTTGCACTCTGCAGAAGCCCTTTGTGGAAGTCAGAATGCAGATCTATGCTTAATCTACCACCCACATACCCCTATAAACTGAAATGAACTCCCAAACAAATATTCCATCAATAACTGGTATTTCTACAGTAAAAAAAGTTTCCTTAAAACACACTCTATTTTGAACTTCCAAAAATGGAATCATCCTGTAGAACAGTTTTTATTCACAGTTAAAAGAAATGGCAGATGAAGGATGCTGGAATGTTTTTCATCAGTTTGTATCTCTAAGTACTATCCACTGAGGCATATACTTGCCCAAGCCAATATGAAGACTACTGTTAAGTAAAGTTTGTCAGAACAAGGCCCTAACCACTTGACCTGGAAATTTAAAATTATAACGTGCAGCCACCTTTGAAATGGTTGGTTTTTGTACAGTTTTAACCAGTCCTAAAGAATGGAGTTCTGAGGAGTTTAAGTGTTTTTGAAAATAGCAAGCAGAAGAACAATTCTTTCTCTTCCAGAAGTCTTTCAGGTCACTGGCTGTGTTCAGGAATAAAGAGAAAATGGACTTGCGGATCTACGGTACCCATTTAAAAATATTTGCAAATATAAATCATAGCTGCATTACTCAAAGGTCTTGTCATCATCCCAAATCTGTGGTTCTAAAGTTAACCAGACTCAATCTCACAATATTTACCTTGTTTCTTAGCACTAATCTATTCACTACGCAGAGCATACACATAAAAGAATACATTTAAATTCTACATCCCTTAAGACTTGCATGCAACAAAACTATTCACATCTTCTAAAAAATGAATAATAAAAAAAATAAATTACCTTTTTCTGCAGTTGAAGAAATAGTAACTGAAAGAGAAAAAAAAAGATATACGGTAAGTAAATCTGCATTGAATCAAGTGTTTGGCTAGAAGCGAGATAAAAGAGATAGCTGACTTGTTCCAAAGCATACTTCAGGTGTTAGCAGAGCCTCCCTACCCTACTCTGGGGTAAACCAGAAGTCAGTGTTCCTCCTGCCAGCCTCTGAGGCTTGGTGAGTCAGTGGAAGAGCTGAAGAAATCCAGTTCCCTGCACTAACCAAGCAAGCACACTCCTTTTCACAGACATTAATTAGATCACAATTTATGCCTATTCACTTTCAGATATGCACCTAGCAAAGTTTTCTGAGTCAACAACTAGGCTAACAGATGTACCACTGGAAAGCAGAAATTAAATCAAAGATGTTCTTACAGAAGTCCCTGTGAAACTGTGTTACATGTAACCTACTTCGCTCTCTTAGTTTTTTTCCCACCACTTCTCTCTTCCTGTCACATGCTATTTTTGACTTTTTTTCCCCTAAACTTAATTACTGAGGCATAGTTAAAACCTCTCCACTTCCTTCTCTCCTACATCCTCATGCCCTTTTATCCCAACAGCAAATTCTACTGTCCAAATCTACCTTGTATACTGCCTGATTAGTAGGCAGGATGTAGTACATCCTCTTGCCCTCAGGCTTCCCCAAAACCTTCACACGTCATTCATCAGTTCAGGTAAGATGAACAGAGGGAGCTGCTGTACTTATTGAGTATGTAATTATTTGTACCACTCCCATTGCTGTTATGCCTCAGACACTGAATTCCTGAAATTTAATGAGGAAAGGATCTTTTCTCAACTTTTCATTTTATACAGCAGATTTAAGCTTCTGGTCTTCAGCATGAACAGAAGGCTAACAGAGCACACCCTGCCTGATGCAGTTCACCTCATTCCAATTTGTCTCCACTCTCAGCTCTGACATCTCTAGTCATTAGTCTGTGTGCCAGTTCAAACCAGCTTTTTCTTGATGCACACTAGAGTTTTAAATCTGCAGAACTTCAGTATGCATTTCAGATTTCCTGTTGAAGGGTCACCTGCTGAAGGGTCACAGAGGTGGCATATGGCACAATTCTATGTGTCTCACAACTGCAGATATCTACAGTGAAAAGGTCTGTGACTATATTATGCAACGATACTTCTTTTCCTAGTCAACAAGAGACATATCTCAATGTACAGATGACCCCTTTTTGTGCATGTGTGGTTTTGTTTGTTTTTTGTTGTGTTTGGGTTTGTTTGTGGTGGGTTGTGTTTGGTTGGTTTTTTTTGTGTTTTTCTTTGGGGGGGGGGGAGGGAGTTTGTCTGTGTGTGTTTTTTAACTTTTAAGTTTCTGTTTATTTGTTTGGGTTTTGTTTGTTTATTTGTTTGTTTTGTTGTTGGTTGGTTTTGTTTGTTAGGGTTTTTTTTTCTCCTTGGGGGAGATGACAGGTTTGGTGTTTGTTTTTGCTCCTTTTTCTTTTTCAATTTATTTGTTTTAAACTTCTTCTCCTTCCTTAAAATATTCATTTGGCATCCTCTATCCATCTATCTATTCATCTATCCATCCATCCACGGAAGCCCCCACAAAGTTAATGGAAAAGGTTCCAGGTTCCTTCAATCTACAGAAGGAAGAATTTACCATTTAGAATAGAACAAGGCTGGCTGCAAACTAAAAAGTCAACCCTGAAAGATTAGCTTAATTTCACATTATATATGCACATCTCCTCCTCTGTTTCTGTTGAAACTGAGACACAATAAACAGACCTGAAGCATACAATTACCTGCAAAGTATGTGTATAAATATAAGAACAGGTCCAGTTGTGTCATGAAATAGTCTCCATACTACTCCACTGCATGCTACAGAAGTTGCACTGTTTTTTTAAAGCAAACCCTGTTAATGTTCTTGCTTGAAATTTTATTAATGTGTTGTTTCTCCAGCTAAAACTTTTTCAGCAACACAAGGAAAAGAGAAAAATCACGAAGAAGGTGACAATTAAAACAAGCTTCCTGGAAGTGTTGTTTGCTCAACTTAAAAAGAAAAATACTAAAAATACTTTAGATTAAGCTTTGCCTTTGGCTTCTCATTTATCTCGAGTACACACAGCTGGACAAACATGCATTTCCCTAGACAAGAAATATTAAAAAGTTCTTAATTATCCTCTAATGGGATGGGAGAACATCACTATCTATAAAACTACAGGAAACTTTTTGTAAGCAATGCTGGTTAAAGCACTCCATAATCTGCAGCCTCATTCCTGCTGTCAGCACGAAACAAAATTGTGAGCCAAATCTGATGTTTGAAGACACAAAATAACAAATGGTCTTTACATGCAGGAAAAAATAAAAGTTTTAAGATTATATCACCTGTGAGACTTCACCAAAAAAATCTCTAAACAAATTTAATAAAAAATAATTAAGGCTTCAAAGCACGAGAAAGATAATTTTCTCTTTGGTACCTAGGTCATTAGGTCAGAATGCAATTATGTGACTGTGCAGTACTATTTTAGTCTGGCAAAATCCTGAAGTTTCAGGTAAAAGTCAACTCTGAAACACTTGTGATTTTCATCCTGTCTTATCCTCAAATGAAATAATAAAAAAAGATGGCCACTTGTCTTCTGCCTCAGAAGTTGAGTTGTTTCAGTTTCTATTGCTTTCGCTGTTGTTATTCTCATTGTCAGATTACATTACCAGCAATCCTACTGCTTGTCCAAATTCACCCAGCAAATGGCAAATCAATAGCTTTACAGGATATTTATACAAAACAAATCCTTCCTTTAAAGAAGTTAATATTTAATCTTTACATAAACCAGACCCTTAAGTATTTGCTAGGCTGGCAATGTAGCAAGCAGCTTTATACCATCAAGAAACGAATTCTAGCTTTTGAACTCTGGTTCAGGAAAAAAAACCCCAAACCAACACAGAACAAGACATAACCATCATGGTCCTCCATCGCTGGCCTGTAGTTTAAGTTACATCTTAGGTCTCTCTTACTTTTCTCCTTTACTACTTCTAAGTACTTAGATACTGTGAACAGCTTCCACCAAATTAATATAATTTTCACTTTAGTAATTTATAAATCACTGTTTCTTGTTGGGGGTAGGGGAAGGGGAAGCAGCACTGCCTTTTAGCTTATTGATATTTTTTTTGCACACAAAGTAAGCACTGCATGTGATTTATATGCTAATCTCAGGATGCAGCAGCACTACACACTGGATTAGATGAGTAAGAAGTGCCTTCAGCACTGCAGTTAACACAAACCTGTCTGCATTTCAGAAACAAAAGCACAGTAAAACAGCTGTTATAATTGGCAGTGAAAAAATATATTGCCATACCTGTCTACTGCTTGACTACAAAAGAAAAATAAGAGCAAAAATATTCTTGGAATTGGCTTCTTAGTAATATTAAGTTTATAGTTTCTCGAGAAGATTTAAGAAATTCTAGCAAGATATTGTTATGAAAGGACAAAAATATGACTAGACAGTAAAAGCTGCAGTTCATTTCATTGCAAAGAGCTCAGAAGCCGGCACCTGTGTGCTCACGCACACAGTGAGTTTCCACTAGAGCCTCATCATTTCAAAGGATACACCATCTCAGCAATACAGCCCCGAGCAAATTGAATGAACAAGCCCCCATCTTTCTGATTGCAGAGCTTTACCTCGGCTACCTCAGGGTTTCCAAAATCAGCCTAAGACAAGAGCTCAGCAAAGGCTGCCTGTGAAGAGAGGTAAACCAGCCTACATTGAGCTTTGTGCTGCTGCAGCTTGTTCAGGGACATACAGGCCCATTATGTCCTGCACCACTAAGCAGCTTACACCCTTGACCTCCCAGTTTTTTGGGGTTACTGCAACATGAAGCACATAAAATTAAGTATGCGGTTTCACTCCAAAATATAGGATACAGCCTTTTATTAGGCTGGATTCAAATGTGCTTTTTAACTTCCATATCTTAGAGGACAAGCAGAAATTCCAGGTTCAACTTTAAGGAAGGAAAAAGTTGTCATAGTTTTGATTTAGACACCCAGCATCACCCCTGGAAGCAAAGACACTTTTTCCTTCACAAGCCCAGTTGTTAAGTTATACCTCCTTCTAAATACTCTTCCTTACATTGTTGACTGTTATCGTCCATCTCACCTATGTCACAAGAATGAAAGAGGTGGAAGTCTCCAGATTATCACAGGAAACAATCCTGCAGACACAGGGACATCATTAGCTGTATAACAAATGAGACTGGAGAGAAAATGTCATTTGTTGGAAGCATTCTTCTTGGAGTATGAACTGACGGAGGTGCACATTTCAGAAAGCTCTGGAGAATTTTTTCAGCTGCTTCAAGGAAATCTTGGCAGAACAAGTATCTTTAGGGAGCTGGTTTACTTCCACTTTCAGGCTTATTTTCAGGATGGCTACAAAGTGTTCAAGCACCTTCTAAATCACTGCATAATAGGAAAAAACCCCCACCCAAATCTCTCTATTCTGAGGCAAAGAGATGGAATGATTTGCCAAGACCTTGCAACAGGCATACTAGAAGGCAACACATTCACCTTCAACCTTGGAAGAAACCAACCCCACCACTCCACAAAAACCACACACAATTCCCTACTCCCCTGAAAAGCGTATGCCAATGAAAGCCAGATATGCCCCTTCCAGAGCAAGAAATTCAACTGCAACTAAAGTAGAAGTATAGAAAAGGAAAAAAAAAATATCTTGTTGATGATGTTATGTTTATATCCCCCTGTCCCCTCCCACAATGGATCCTACCAAGAGTCATACTTTGGGTATTACAGCCTTTCCATGAATCTCAAGAGTAACATTCACGGTTTGCATGACATTGCTCATGGGTGGGAAGAAAGAGTGATGAATGTGTAATCGCATCCCTTCACCAGATGCACAGCCTTAGCTTTTCTCAGTTTTTAAGAAAAAGGGTTAAAAAAAATTATATATATACATGCACGTACACACACATAGATATTTTCAGAAGTTACCAGTACTGAAACTCAACAGAAGCTCCCCATGGGCACTACCTTGTCTGCAAAGGCAAGCACCACTGACATTATCCCTAGTTTTTCATTTGTTCAGAGAATGGCATTTAAGTGAAAGTATAACTTAGATTTATGATAATTCCCATTTGCCAATGCAGACCTTAATCCCTCACAAGAATACGGTAGAAACATTATTTACTGACACAAGTGGGACAGACAATGAGTGAATTTCCTTCAGCAAATATTCAACTGACTTCCGTTACAGGGCAGCGCCGGAGCATGAAGACCTTAGCACCTCTCCACTGTTCTCTAAAAGCTGTAATTCTGTGACCTTTCCACACTGAGCTATTTCTTATTTCCTGACTGGCAGGCACCCACTAGGTGTTTTCCTCCCTAAGCAGCAAGGAGTTGTTTTTAGACAAATGACTCAAGATGACTGAGTTGACAGCATCATGTAGCCAAAAACCAACGCAGGAAGATGATGCCAGGTCCCTGCCAAAAGGCTATGGGGGCCCAGGAATTGCATATACCACTTGCCACCAGCTGGAAAGAATGTTCTCTGCAGAAATTTGAGCCATATGAACCTAGAATTGTTTTGGATTCAAGTAGTGCTAGATTGATGCATTTTTTTACACCAGATCTCCAGGAACAGGACACTGGTTTCCCATTAATGTGCTGCTAAGGAATTCAGAAAACAATGTTTTACAGAATGGTGAGGCAGGAGAGGTGGCTCCACGCCTTTGTGCTGCGCTGGCCTGAAGATGCATGCATAGCCACATGGCATGTCCCAGCGGTGGCACTACCTGGGGCTGGTCTGCAGCACAGGTGCACCACTGCCCAGTTCTAACACAATGCTTGTCTTGGAGGCACGACCTGTGGTGGACAACTTTTGCTGCATGGTCATGTGAAGTTACCCCTCTTAACCACTTGCCCACTCCCCTCTACAGTTGCCAAACATAGCAAATGGAAGCACTTGCCTTCCCAGACACTTCAGGTCAGGTTTGAGCTACCAATGAAGGCAAGTTTGAGAGGCCACAAATAGTAAGGAATCTCAGCAATGAAGGGTGAATGGCTGTCAATGGCCTCTCGCCATTCAATGGCTCTCCTGGGTTATGCACAGGAGAAGGAAAAGAAAGGAGAAGGAAAAGAAACCCTGCCAGGATCACTGATGCCTTAAAGCAGTGCAGCCATTCCCACAAGTGCAGGAGCAAGAGCCCAAACTCCTCACACACACTGTGCACAGCACCATCACTTGAATGAGCTACTTTGTGACTTCAAGTGATCAAAATGCGATGCCTTTGAAGGCACTGAAGGGAATGTTGGGGGAGAAATCTTGAGTGGGAGGTGAAAGGAGGAAGAAAATGCAGCCAGGGAAGAGACACCTTGATACAAGGGATATGGCTCGGTTGTTTATGGTCACTGGATTTTCTGCGTTGGTGATTGCTATGCCCATTGCTACAGAATTCTGGGAAGCGTTATCACAAGGACAGGTAAAATTAATTAATATTTCCAATAAGGCAGTTCAAGCTGCACTGCAGACCTTTTTTGTTATTTCTTACCAGACATTGTTACGATTTTTGTATAAAACACTATTAACACCATTCAGTCACTATAACAAGAAATACGGAGCAGCTGGAGGCTTGCCATCCAGAAATTATTCTTTTATCAAAATAATAAAGGAGCTTTTTTTCTTTTTTAGCCAAGGTCTTTTTAGACTCAATGCAGAGATTACATGCATAATTACAAACAAGGCTACAGCAGAAATTAGCATAATCAATGCAAGATAATCCTTGGGTACTCAGCATGAGTTAAGCTACAACAACTGAAAATATTTCTGCTATATATTCTGGGAACAGAAAATTCTGTGCTACCACTGCCACAGTTCAAAAACACAGCTACGAAGGCAGATGACTTCTGCAACAGATGGCTTCTTACCTCTGCCTCTACAAAATATTCTTGAAAGTTATACTAAAGGTCTCCTAATGGTCTTCTCACTGAGGGTGCCTGCACATTTTAAATTATTTCAAGCCCAAAAGTTATACTTGGTTAGCATGTAGGAGAAAGTGTTGCCAGGTCTTACGTCACAGTCCCACACTTGTGTCCACACTAAGAACCATAAAGTCTTAAGAGATGTATTAGCCCAAATAACTAAAGGCTTTTTCTGCATATGAAGCTAGCATTCAGCTGCAGCAAAATACCAGGTTTGTTGTCCCTGAAAACCCTATTCCCTGAGAAGCACTATTCACTTTCAATTTACCATAATTGCCCAAAGATACCTAATGTAACTTGATTTTCTTCAGCTATTTAATCACTACTGCCACTACTCATTCTGTTTGCATTTTGATGGATTTAAACCCTAGCATTACTTTTGCACACTTCCGTCAGTTGCTTACTTCAATTATTGGAAGTTCTTTTCATTCAGTTCTTCCCCCAAAATTCTACTTTATCATAACAATAACAGCTTTATTGCTCAGTAGTTTAGAAGAGCTGCACATAAATTGTTTCCAATATTGCCTTTAAGTTATCAGACACAGCAAAAAGAAAGCCTGGTTTCTTCTTGAGAGACCAAGAGAGCTCTTGCACGAGTCAGGGAGGAGGAAATAACAGAATTGGCAGAAAGGCATGGAAACTCAGAAGCATCTGAGTGCAGCTAGCTTATGTCCACACCACTAATTAATTACGTTTACATTTGAAAGAGCAATATTTACACTCAGGCTGGCCAGATCAAGCTCACAGTAACACTGCAGTCAAATATCTGGATAACTGAAAGGGCTTTTTATGTTAGAAGTAACTCCAGTGGTTCTGTCATTAAGACACTACTAGGACACTTGCAAGAGATACGAGACACAGAGGATCATCAGCTGATGTTGACTAAGTATCATATGTTGTATGGAGTTGCCTTAGACTCTCTGCATGACCTTAGATGTTCTTCAGGTAATACCAGAAACCATCAATGCATTTAAAGTTAAAAAACCAAACCAAAACAAAAAAATTCCCACCCACCCAACAAACCCCATAATAAAATTCATTCTTGTAACAGAATTTTTCCATGTAACTAAGGAGTTACCTTTTTTATTTTTTTTTTTTTTCTGAAAGAACGAACACTCTTCACTAATTCATGGTTGGGACTGTCAGTCAATCCCTGCCTTAAACGTAAAGGTCACTCAAAGCTGAGTGTCTTATGGGCTGGAGATGCTACTCTTAAATCCATTTACTTCTACATGACGGGCGAATATAGAGTGACAGTCTTTATTTAGCTATTCCACACAGCTGTGAGGTATGACAGCAGGAGAGCGGAGGTGGCAGTTCTTGGGGAACAAAAATTTCAGAAACGGCTGATAGACCTGCAGACATGAACCACCGCCCAGTGGTGAGAACCGTCAGCAGGTGGTAGAGATTTGCTTTGCTCATCAGGCACCCTTCTTTGCACTGGGCTTCAGACTCTTCCAAAATCAATTGTCTCCTTACTTATTTACTGGCTCTGCCTGCAACAAGTGTTTCCTCAAATATTAGGATAAAATCTCCTTGCAAAACCCTGCGGATAAAAATCTCCTTGTAAATCTCATTACACCGTATTAGTCACTCTTTCCTGAGTGAAGCACTTTGCTGCTGCCAAGTTCATCTGGTAATGGGAGAAATCAAGCTGCCCAGCAAGCTGAGCGACCTCCTCTCATGCATAAGGTCACTGGATTCCTCAAATGAGGTTTTAAATTCAGGGTTTTTTTTTTTTTAGTGTTGGTCAGGTTTGGTTGGTATTTGTGACCCAGGATTAAATATGGAACAACCTGCGATGAGAGTATCTGCCAGCAACACAACAACATAGCAGCTAGTAATGTAATTTACATGAACTCCCATAAAGATATTAGTAAGCCAAGCTTTTGAATAGTCCTTTAAGGAAGCTAAAGTTAAAGGTTTTAAATTTCATGGTTTTCAAATCAAATCTAGTAGTTTTGGAAAAGTTTAATGGTGGGGAATTCATGTCTTCAACGTACTGGACTTGTAAATAAATAATTAATATTCTATTCTTTTTAGTATTAAAATATTTACAGAATAAATAAAAGTTCAAAGTCTTCTTGTGGTGATTTAGAGAATATGTCAATATATTGCTCACGAAGTTGGCTGAAAACAAATGCTGTCTTTTTTTGATTCCACTCATTAACTCAGTGTCACTCTTTAAACCTTGGACCAAAATATCTCAGGACAAACTTCGTAGCTAAAGGTACTTCCTTTAGTTTCCTTGCAAAAAGGAAAACGTAACCAGCAACTTCCCAGGAAAATAACAAAAGACCCAGGTGCTACAGAGGGGAAAAAATGTCTGGGTTGATAGAACAGAAAATTTTGGCTAGAGGACAAAACTGGAAGGACATGATTTTGTTGCACACACCGCATCTCATTTAACTACCAGACAACTTAGGAACATGAAGAAGTGACAGCACAAGGACCGCATGAGCCACTGCAAAGGGATTTTTGGATACTCCCCAGTAGACAGAGACAAGCATGGAGAAATGCACAATGACCCACAGAGCTCTTATATATTTATTTATTGGAAGTATTATTTACTGAATAAAATCTCAGAGCTCACCTGCCTGCTGACAGCTCACCACATATTCTTGGAAAATATTAATTCAGGACTCTGTAAAAAGGTCAGCTGAAATACTATAAATCCTACTGCAATATGTGCCAAGGGAGGAAACAGTGCTGTCTATGACACCTCAGAGATGCCTTAGGACTCCCATGGCAAAGCACTGGATGTAACACAGCAGGACCAGCAAACTGCCTAGCAAGAAACAAGTAGAGTTTGATGCATGTATGACACCTACTAAGAGAATTAACATCTTCTGTCATCTTCTTAAGATGTCACATTGTAATACAGTTGCAAGAATATCTGCATTTTCAGGTGAGTTACTGGAGTGTGGCACACTGGTGGGGAAATAACGTTTGTGAAGAACAAGAAATTATTGCTACTGGTTTAACATGTAAATCAGGAGCCATGTTAAGTTACAGAAAGTTAGATGAAGAAAGTAATTACTTCTAAACATCTACAACTAAGAGTGAGGTGACCCAGACCCTTAAACCTGCTGCCTCCTGACAAGCTACAGAGACATAAACTGGGATGGGATCAGGAGGTGCAGCCACTGGCCTAAAGACTTCAGAGAAGCTGTGCAGCAAGAGAACACTGTCACACAGCAGGAAAGGACAGCATCACAAAACCGAGCAGCTGAGGCATGGCAGCACAGCTCCTGATGCCCTCCCTGTGTGTGCCTAACAGCTCTCCCAGACCATCGTTTCCACTGACAATCAAATCCCTATTTCCATCCTAACGGGTCCTTGGCAATAAGGTTTCCCAAGAGGCTCTGCAAGTGTGAGAAATAGGGAGAAAAATAGGATATTTACAACTTTGAAAATGTCAATTGAAAAAAGCCATGCAAAAAGAGAGAAAATTACTGAATCTAGTGCTCAATGGTATTCAAGCTTCCCTTTGTCTAAATTCATAATTTGTCTAAATTATGATAAGCCTACCCTCTTCACCACTTGCTGCTTTAGCTTTATCTCAGCAAGTATCTGACCTACAACACAGCAAATAAAATCTGTTTGCAATTACTAGGCTGAACTCAAGCTTTTTAAAATATATAGTTGTTAAAAAAACCCAAAACAAACACATGAAACTTAAGGAGCAATATATTAAACTGATAAAAATATACATATAAAAACCAACCCCACAGAAATCATATGCATAACTTGCATCCTTTTTGAGTCACTGTAAAAAAAGACTTATGTGATAGTTACATAGGATTTTTCAGAACTGAACAGAAACTGAATTGTGCTCTGTTTTGGGTTCCTTTGTAATGTTCGGGTAAATCTGCATGTCACAAAACCTTAGAAATGAAAGCCTTCAGCGTACCATCAAACCAGCATTGTGGAAATATATTTCACTTCTCTGGGTTTTTTTTAATCCAAACTTGACAAACCTAAAAGCAATGTCTACTTTTCACAAAGAATGGTACAATAATAGGTTCTCTGAATGCACGCTATGACAAGGCAGTAGCCAAGGCAATTAGCGAAAGTTTTAAGTCCACTACAACCAGATGCAAACCAGCTTGTAAAGTAATCGTCTACTTAGGTCTCTTGAAACAAATGTCTGTTCCTCTCAAGGTTATTTAAAGTTTGCATCATTTTCTCTGCAGCAGCAGCTTGCCTAATTGCAGATGAATTACTTCCATCTCTCAAATTTTGTGTCCTAAATAGCTGGGTTTTTTTCTTATCACCCCCCCCACCATCTCCCTGCTTCCATCTTCACAAGAGATGCTTAAGAATTCTCCACACTGGAGACAAACACACATCAAGATAAACAACTGAAATGCTGCAAACAAAAACCCCGCATAAAACCCTCACACGATCTAAGTCATATGATTAAAATGGTTCTGTGCTTCACATTTAAGACAATGCTGCACCATATATAGCATCAGAGGGAGTGCTGCAGAAACTGCAAAAGCAAAGAATGATGTTCTAGTGATCCAGTTCTTTTCAACAATCTCCTAAAACAATTTTAATAGTCAAAAAGGAATATGAATAAGGAACAGATGAGCCATTTGGTATTTCTTAAAAAAAATGATGAAGGAAAAGCAGAGGCTTGAAATACTGCAGAGGAACTTGATTTTTAGCACAGATAAGAGAAGATGGTCAAAGCTTATGTATGCCTCCACCAAAGACTGGTGGAGAAGGGGAGAGCAGAAGAGGCGGGGAAAGTCTGGGTTTTTTTCTTGACCCAGGACAGGATTTAAGCACATCCCATAGAAAACAATTGAGTGACAGCAGAAAGAGATCACACTGGGGAAGTGGCTAAAAGAACAAACGTATTTGTTGCAGTCTCATTATCTCATTTATACCTGATTCACCTTGGTGGAGATTCCGCTTAGACAGAAAAGTGGCGATGGTTAATTTGCAACTGCTTCTATTAAAATCATACACACTAATGAGAGAAAAATGGATGCTCTTGTCCTGTTACAGGAGGAATATGCCCTGAGTGGGGAGGAGTTAATGAATAAAAAACTCCATAAAAGCTGTGTCAGGAAACTGAGGAACCTATAGTTTATAACACTTGTAAGGAAAGTACATGTTAAACCAGTGTGAACTCTTACCAGTCGCAGGAAACTGATGAACAAAAAGAGCTGGATAAACACTGACATATTGAAAGGGTGAAAAATGAATGCCACAAACCCTCAGCATTTACAGGCACAATTCTAGACAAGACAACTAGGATTTCTCCTACTCCCATTTTCTATCACAGGCAGTCTCAACTTCCAGAGTAAAAGCAGGTACAGTGCCATCCCAGTGTTTCATCTGCCGCAGGTGTTTGGGAACTCGGCTCAGATACCCATTTTTATAACACTGTAAATTCTTTGATTATGGACCACATGTCCACATTAACTCAAAAATATGAGCTGCCAGACAACAAAGATTTAATTCTTTATATTTCAGTAGACAGCAGGACCTGAAGTTCACAACATGCAGAGGGTAAATGACCTCAAAGTAATGTCTACTGAAAACATACATGAAATTCTGGTCCTTTTATCCATTGCATCTTGTAGGTAAACTAGAGACTTGCAAGTGATAAAGTTAAGTAAAACCCCTGATTAGAAATGAAAGTGACTTTTTAGTTCACTGTTCTAACTCTAAAGGCATACAGAAAGCTCCTACTGTTATTATCAGAGAAAAACTAGAAAGTAGAAAAATTACAGAGAAGTTATTTTTCATAATCTTAAATACTCATACTATCTGAGCCCTTTCAAACAAAGAACAAAAGCTGTATAGTTCACAAGGCAACCAGGAAGCTGCAGTGAGTGATCACAGCTACCGCGGAAGAGTACAAGCAGAGTTCCTGCTTTGGCTCAGACACTCAGCTCCCTGCTTTCCCTAAGCCCCTTCCCCCCCCATGGACCAGTTTTGAAGCTCAGTGGAGGTCTCACACTAAGTACATGCCAGTAAGTTTTACCAGAGCTGTTGGATGGGTAGAAGATTCAAGACCACACTCATGTTAGGAAATAGCTGCTCTGAGCTCAGGTGCTCATTTTCCGCCTGTCTCCCAGGCAAGCTAAGCAAACCCAGACTGGCCACCGCACCACACTTAGACCAAATGATGACTAGGGATCAGGGAAAGATGCCAACTCCTGCAGTGCTGTCAGGAACGGTTTAGCAGATAGAAGGGAAAACTGATGACGGAGGGCTGGTGCTGGCACGGATGCTGCAGGTAGAAGGCTGGGAGGGAGAACAGGGATGAAATCCTTCCAGTGACAGAAGAGTAGGAAGAACAGACACAAGACAACTCCCCAAGAAACCAGGCTAACTAGTTCTGTTGCTCTTGGAACACTTTTTTTTTTTTTTTTTTTTTTCATTAGTGGACTGCCAAGAGAGAAGATTTTGTGCCATATAAAGGGCACATGCTCACCCATACTTATAAACTAATACGACCAATACAGTGCAAAACACCATATAAGTAGATAATATTTCTACTCAAGCTGAGTGTCTAATTTTCCAATATTTGTGTCCAGTCTGAGGACCTCAACAGAAATTCTTCTTATTTATAACAACATAAAAGGTTCTTGTTTGATGATAATGTGCATGCTTGAGCTGAGACCTTACAACACAACTAAGCGCATCCAAAGCAATTCTTTATTTTGAAATTCATGAGAGGTACATAAACATAGTTAACTAATCATCCAACCTGTTTAATTCACTGCTCCTTTTGTTGAAAGGTAACAGTCTTCTCTTATGGGAATGCTTTTTGCATACTTAACATGCAAATATTGCATTTCAGAGCTGATACTTCAGCTTCTTCTGTAGTTTGAAATCAGAAGTTACTGACACTGCTGTTAATATCACCTTGCCATTGCTTGATAGCTACCACATTAGCATTTTCAGTAGCGATTTCTTCCGGAGGAGGCAGATAGAATTAATGACTCTCTGCTTAAGCAACTGACTCTTCAAATGGGAGCCCTACAACAGATCACCATGTGCTTCTCTTGTGGACTGGGATTTGGGGAAAGCAGAGCTATCTGCCCACTGACAAGAGCTATTGCAGTCTCCTGGAACGTTAAGGAGTTCAGTTTGGACCATTAACATGAAGATATGAATTCTAAATTACAAACTGCTTTGTTTGCCAGGATTTTGGACATATTAGACATTGCACTGCATTAATAAACCCCAAGTCTCTGAAAGTAGATGATGTGGAAAGAACACACAACTAGTTACTCCTGTGGATTTCAGAACCAATTTTCCCTGTGCTTTGTGGAGTTTGAGGCATGAAAACACTCATACATTTACAGGACTAGTAAATCCATAAACCAAGCCATTCTCCTTACCACTCTTGGCCCAGGATAAGAGCCAGGACTGTGCTTTTTTAGAACATACAGCTCTCCTTACAGAGGTAAAACCCTAGCCTGAGGAAGATTTTAATCTACTTTTTAATTTTTTCAAAGTAAAACCAGCCAGTACACCATAGTTACAATCTGCAGACAATTCAGGCAAAGCTGTTTCTCTTTTTCTCAGTGCAGAATACACTACCAAATTCTTCTAGTGTTTCAGCAAAAAGGTTGCCTGTAGGAAACTAGCTGGCTTCACCCACAAACTCCTAGTACATGTGTCAAAAACAGTGTCTTCTGACCATTGTCTGGCCAGTCTGCATTACAGCCCATCGCCTACAAAAATGTTTGTGATAGGTAATAAGGTACAAATCAGCCATAAGTGAAAACGAACCACAAGAGAAGAGCTCCACTCTTTCTGAGCTTCTGAGGGATGGGGTAGGCAGACACAATCAGTTCAATTCACAAACAGCATAATGCAGGCATTGTTTACAAAAGCAATGTTAAAAGCAAAACATGTTTTGATAAAAAAGAACACATGAAATGGTTTTAAACTAAAGAAGAGCTATTTTACAAAATCCTATATGTACTTCTAGGTCCGATTTTCTGCAAACAGAGATCTGGGCAAGTGATGTGTGAAAAGAAATCATATAGCAAGAAAGTTTATTCATCGTTTTTTACTTTAAAACTTAAAAAAAATAATAACAAATCTGGATGAGATGTTGTCTCAAGTCTTCTGCAGTTTTTCAGTTACACTGTTCACAGATTTTTGCCACTCTGCTGACATTCCCTCAACTTCTACCCATTTGGTGAGAAGGGACCGTTTTCACCTTTCCAATTCGCTTAATACCTCATTTACCTGATGGGTCACAGCTTCAACAGCAATAGTGGTCCAAACAAGCCAGTGTTCACCAGCATACAACAGCAGTGCTTTAGAGATACAGTGACACTGGCAGTTTCCACGGGAGGAAAACAACAGACTAGCTCATGAATCTCCTTTCATCTTATCCACATCAGTCCTCCTCAGTGTTCACAGACAGTACATAAGTAACGTAATTTAGGGTTATAGAAGACGCATAACCAAGTAAATACATACTAGCAGTGAATTACAGGGTATGACTGCATCAGACACCAAAAGCAAGACACTGAGCAACATGTGAGCACCCCAGCAGAGGAGGGTGGGGCAAGCAGCACAGAGAAGCAAAACTGAAAGGGTGAGGTGATGAAGAAAGCAGCCCAAACTTTACCACCTTCTACTTTGATTAGTTAGAAGTCTTTTATATTACATTAGGGTTGGCTTCCTGCTTGACCTACTAACAGAATATACATGTTTAACCTTTAATACATGAACGGGGACTAAAAGAAGGAAAAAACCAAACACAACAAACAGGAAGAACAGCTAGTTGGGGGAATGAAGGCTTGCTCTCTGTTTCCTTATTATCTTCAGATCTCAGGTTATCTAATCTTTAAAAAAAGCAAGGGTGTCTGTGGGTTTTCAATGTATCTTTTACTCTCAGTATTTACTTGAAATTGTCTATTGTGTCTTCTCTTTTCTAAAGCTTCTCTTCCTCCATCTGTCTTTCCTTTACCCAGGCACACACATCAGCTGTGTGCTGTGCCCTTTCCCAAAGCCACAGAAGTGCAACAAGCAATAAGCTCTGCTTCTGCACTCGCCATATGGGAGCGTCTGCAGAGACCAGCACCTCCTCATTCATTAGCTGTGTGCTTGCTCTTCTTCATAGTATATAATGCAGTAGTTCTCAAACCAAAATAAAGACAAGGAGCACTAAGAGAAAGTAAATATACCTGCCAAGAGAACAAGAGAAACAGAAAATCCTGTATTTCACTATAAATCCTCTCTATGCTGGTGTGAACTCAACTGCAGTGTAAAAGCACACAAAGGAAACAAACAAACAAACAAACACCCACCACCAAAACAACCCTAAACACAAACCCCCTTTCCTCTCCCTTGATGAGATGACCTTTTATCAATAGCATAAACAAAATTCAATAGATTAAAAGCAAACAACCCAAAACCCAGAAACCCAAAACCCACCACAGAAAACTCACAGAAAAATAAAATTCTTGGTCAACAATATGATTTAGACAGGTAACAACTGTAACAGTCAGTGACAGCAATAAAAAAATTTAAGCAATTTTCTTATTAAATGACCACAGTTTCTTAATTTTATGTGCAGACAGAACAAAGCTGATTTGAGAGCAAGAAGTGTCAGACATCTAGAAACCAGATTTATAGATGTGAAAATTCTCACATAAACAGGAGCCAACCCTTCCAATAATTTTCACAACAGAAGAAACCCTAAAGAACTTGGAAGGTCTCTTTGCAGTTCATGCTTGTGAAGGAGAAATTAGCCACCAGCACTCAGTCCTGGCCCTACTCTGCGATCGACATAGAATGAGACTGGGGAGGTCGAGTTTCTGGTCCCAGTTCAGCCAGAGACCATCTGTGTGACCCTGGCAAGTCTAATCAGCTACTTTTTGTTCTTTGCTTCAGAGCAGAAACACATAGCCCTAATGTGCCTTTTGTCATACCAGTCAGACTGTAATGGGTACAGAAAACCCTCACGACACATAAATACGAGTCTGTAACCTCATACAGCCCTCTGAGGACTAATGTGACAACCTCCCATGCACCAAACCTCTGGTACTTCAGATTGTCTTAAGATTTGGTTCCAAGTGTTTACAGTTTTAAGCACAATATTCACAGAAAAACAGTACTATTTACTCACAGAGACAGACAACTAAACCATAGTAATCTGGCAAGTTTGGATAGACTGGCATATTTGCAACTCTCTCACATCAACATTTAACGTAATATCTCAACGGGTGTTGAGATATTTCTATATTCAACTATATTTCTACTATTTTAAGTTCCAATAATTTTTTGACTGTACTCTATGTTCCAGTCCACACACATAAAGCAAACATAAAAGGCTATGAAATACCACAGGCATTCAAAAAAGTTATCCAAAAACCTGAGTCGTGCAGAAAAAAAGAAACTGATTATTTCTGATGAAAAGATATCTTTACAAGTTTGCCCAGATATAAAATATATGCAAGCCTTTTATTTTTAGCTAGGGATATCAAAGCACACATTTTACACAAATAGAAGAAGGACAAGGACCTACAGACACTAAGTGGACCTATACATAGCTTAAAGTAGTTCTTGATACTTCTGATTGTTTTCTTTCCATTTCAGCTTCCTTACTTAAACATGCCAACCGCTCAGTAATGCATTCCTTAGTTTTCCTACGCTGCTTCCAAGTTTCACCAAGTCTGACAAACACTGTGCATCACTGTGCTGCTCTGTTCACCCTGCCCCGAGAAAGCAAACATCCTCCTAAACTGAAGTTTCCCCCTGAAGACAGAAAAAGGTAAATATCGTCCTGACCGGCACTGCTTGCAAGTCAGATTTACATAATGCAGAGCCGTCGTCCAGAAAGCCTTGATGTGGCCTGACAAAACCTCATAAGCCCTAAATCCTTTCCCCTGTCCGCTTAAGTGGGATGTTTTCAGCCTCATTACGCTTCAATGACACAGGGATTCTTAATTAATAAATACACCCATAAGGTGGTCAAGGAGTTATTTGACACATCAGGAAGATGGATTAATAAGTGAAAAATAAAGGGGAAACTTCTCCCGGAGAGACATGAGGGGCTGAGACCTCAACAAGGGCTCTGGCAGCCCCCGTGGGGTCTCTGTGCCCTCACGGCTCCCTGAGAGGTCCCTGCCTCTCACCGTCTACCCAAGGGGCACCGACCCCCAGTCTGCACCTCCTCTCTCCCGTCCCCGTCCCTCGTTTCCCCACAAGCGACCCCGGCCCGGGACTCCACCGCCACAAGGCACACGAGGGCAGGCTCCCGCCGTCCTCGCCCGCGGCCCTAGGAGGGCGCCTGAGGCGGGGGACAACAGGTAAACCTGACCCCGAAGGAAGCGCCTCAAGGAGGGTCTCCTCTCGCCCGCCTGAAGAGCGAAGGGAAAGGAAACCCATCCGGGGCGCCAGGGAGTCGGCGGCCCTGGAGGACGCGGGTGGTCAGGGGTCTTTCCCCGCCCGGCTAGCAGCTCCCGGCGCCCGCGACCCGCCCCGTCCACTCACACACACACAGCTCCACCACGTAGGCGTAGTAGGACCAGGCCACGACCAGGGCGATGAAGGCCACGGGCACCCAGGCCCACACCTTCTGGCAACACTTGAGGACGTGGGACGGCGCCATCTTTCCTGCCGGGCCACCGCAGGAGGCATCAGCGCCGGCACTGCAACGGGCGGCGGCGGCTGCAGCTACGGCCGCCGCTGCGGAGCTGGCCCCGGGGCTCCAGGTGGGGTCTCACAAGAGCAGAG
>JAAGNO010016661.1:0-13989 GCA_033439905.1 Ceryle rudis | reverse complement strand
CAAGCAAGAAGTGTCATCCCGGGTGAGGCTGCTTAGCACAGGATACGTGACTTGACTTCTATTCACTGAAGCGATCCCGGGCTGCCTGTTGTTTCAGTGGGGATTGGCTGCGTGAGAGGAGCACTCGAACAAAAGAAAATACATTTTTGTGCATGCATATATAAAAAATAAGTGCAAACGACTCAAAAAGTGTTTAGTTTTGCAGCATGCTGCAAGTACTGCACTGTCTAATAAAGTTCTGTACACCCATAGTGCTGATGAACGTAGGAAGTCTCTGGATTGAGGTGAGGGAGCTGCGTCACTGTGACACGCTGGTTTGAGTATACAAACTGGTTTGGGGTCTCTAACTGGAGCAGTGAGACCTCTTTATGTGGACTTTGTTTTGAGATTTGAGGGAGGGTGTCTTGCTTAGCATCTGGGATTCCTCCAAGGTGACATCTTCTCTTGAGGACAGAAAATATTACTTACAAGTGTAGCTAAAAATGACGTTTCCTGTTGGCAGAGTGGGGATGAGTCATTGTGGTTTTGAGTCAAGGGGCAGGACTTTCCCTTCGCTGCAGCAGGTTTTGACTTCCAGAATGCTCTTAGAGCAGCAGGTTCAGGTTTTGGTTGCTCTTGTCCCTGTTACTAAGCAAATGAGGTTCAGAGGGTGTAATGCTCTGGATGGGTCTCCACCGTGATGGTGTGCACGTTTCTTGACCCCGTGAGCAGTTGCAACTGCAGCCCTGTGGAGTCGGTAGTTAGGGTCTAACAGTGGCTCTCCCACTCAGTCCAGTTACACCTTCTACTGAACTTACAGCCTTTTACAGAACTACGCTTTTTGGTTTTTTGGCCCAGTGCTGATTGTGGTTGGCATTAGCTGTGTTTTCCCTCTGCTCTCCACTCATGGTGTCTTTGCATCCAGCCAGGTCTCCCCAGGGCGGGGAGGGAGACTGTCGATGTTCCCAACTGCACTCATACCAGAAGGTTTGAGATTGGCTTCTATGTTTCATGAAGGGCTTTTTACTTCTGGTTAAATGCCAAAGTAGATTGGAGAACTGTGTGTATGGGAAAGTGTTAAACGTTCCTCTGCAGTTCTTGTTGAAAAGCAAAAAAAGAAGTTTAACACTAAAGTGCTGGTGTGAAGGACGTTGAAGCTGTGCCAGGAATGTTCTTCAGTGGGACCGTTAATAGCTGTTGATTTGTAGGAGGTAGTCTCTAGCAATACTGAAGGTGTTAGTCCTGTGGGAGGATTTACCTCTCTTGTGTTTATAGAAAGGGACACTAATTTTTCATCCTCCTACCTACAGCAGTTGTGGGGTTTTTGTCTTTTAAAAATGCCTGAACAGTGCTGCTGAGGATCTGAAGACAATTTTCTTCTGGGGAAAAAAAAAAAAAAGTAGACTTTTATATAGGAGTACAAATTATTACAAATTGACTGGAAAAGGGCACTAATTCTATTTCATTAAGAAGACTTTGGCATTCCTTTTCTTCCTCTGCTGGAAGATAGAGAGAAAAAGGTAAATTGTTTCTCTCAAACTTGTGGTGAGGAGCTAATCTGGTTTCAGGAATACTCAGGTTGAAGTGACATTTATGTCAAGGTGTAAGGGAAAATATCAGACCACCACCTCTTCTGGAGGTGTTTTAGTGTTCCTGGGATAGCTGGAAGCAAGAGGGGCAAATGCCACTGCTGCCGGTAATCTTCTTGTTGTGGAAATCTGTAATTCTCTAGCAAGCCCTGTGCAGCGGTGACGCTGCCACGCGGAAGGAAACTGCCACGTCTCGCTGGCACAGTTTTTGGCAGGCAGCTCTGGTAGTAGCTCCATGCAGTTCAGAAGAGAAGTAACAACTTGAAAGGAGGAAAAAGAGGTGAAAGCACCTGGCAACTTGCGTTTCTAGACAGCATGCTTAGGAAAATGCAGCCAGGTTTTATTGGTGTCCAGAACTCTGGTGTATTGCTTCTACAGCAACAAAATAGGGTGGTTTGGTTTCTTACCCAGCTCAGGCTGGAGACAAGGAAAGGCAAAGTCCATGGGACTCGCAGGTTGTCAGGCTCTTTCAAAATCCTGAGGTGCTGGGCTTCAAGACCAGACTTAATCCCAAGTAGCTTTTTTTTTGACTCTTTAACATTAATGAACTGAAGCTACAAATGGCTTTGCTGTGTAAAAGCTTTTTTCCATAGCTGTCAAGAATTAATGGGGGTTGGACTAGCTGACCTTTGGAGGTCCATTCCAACCTGGGATATTCTATAATTCTATAATAAAACCATTTTTCTTGACCTCTTTTTTTTCTTCCCCCCTGCCATGCACCCACCCAAGGTCCCAGGCTCTTGCATTGGTGTTGGATGTTAACTTCCAGGTCTGTTTGGGCCAGAGCTCTGATGCAGTTTAAAGTTTGATTTTTTTTTTCTTTTTTTTTTTTTTTTCCCCCCAAAAGCAGACCATCCCAAAACAGAGTCCTGAAACTTTTGTCTCCTGTGTTGCTTCCATTGACTTCCGTGGCGGTATCGTCCATTAGTTGAGTTATGATGTCACTTTTTGGAAGAAAACCTCGGACTTGAGTGCAGGTGGCTTGTGCTAAATATGTAGAGCACAATGTATGCTTAAACAGAAGCAGAAAATACGGACTCTGATAGTTGTAGTGTCAGCGTTTTGCTGGTGGCAGTTGAATCTGAGGGCATTGTTCCTATGGAAATTGCAGTCACAGTTTCACAATTCATTTGTAAATCTCTACCAACAACGACCAACTTGACTTTGACAACAGTAATGTGTCTTACTTTGGCATAGTCTATTTATATTTTTTTTTACTTAAATGTAATATCCTATTACTGTTACACTAAATCACATGATTTCTCCTTCTGTCTTCCATTCTGGGATTTCAGATGGGTACCAAATACTCTTTGCTTCCTCTAATAACTCTCTATTGCTCTCTGGAGAGATCTGTCAATTTTATCGAGCTGCTGTCACAGACTCTCGGTCTCCTGACTCCTGCAGCTGGAGACAACTGTGTTCTGAATCAAGAATGCACACAGATGTTCAGTCATCATACAGATATAACTCTTATCTGTCCACAGAGTGATATAAAATGATTTATTCCTTTGTCTTGATGTGGGAGGGGGCTTTTTGTGCTATATTTTGGTGAGCTTTTAAATGAGAATTTGGAAGCTTTTTAGGTGTTTAACTTATAGGTAGATGTTCTTACGTGTTGAAGTGAATGCTCTTGTTACTAAAGTTGGTGTAAATACGTATTGCAGGGGTCTTAGAAGGGGAGACGAGTTCTTGGCCTTTTTAGGAACATCAAACTCTTAGTTGAGCACTCTTCCAATAAAAAAAATAAATAATACAGAACCCTTTGCCATTTGTCCTAAGAGCTCATAGATCTGTTGCAGTTCATAAACTCCGAGGCCATGAACTAATATTGTTCACTCTTCGTGGTGTTGTACATTTTACAGAAGGCGTTTTATCTCCCAGCGCTGCTCTCTAGACTTTTTAGAAGACATAGTGGAATATGCCAGTGTACGAAGGTACTTTTTTCAAAAGCAGCATTAATCTCAGCTCGTTGCATGCAGTCCTCTCCTCCCTCCACCCTCTTCCACGCCAGTATCTGAGGTCCTGCATGCTAGTGCTGCCATCTGATCATACAACTGGCATGACTTGTTTTCAGAACCCTTAACAGATGGTGGTGTGTTTTGTTTGTTTGTTTGTTTTTATAACTGCAGAACCAAGCATATATCTGGGTCTCCAAGACACAAAAGTTTGAAGAAGATGCACTTCATCAAGAACATGAGACAATATGACACCAAGAACAGCAGGTAACTTCTGGAGGTCAAGGTGCCTTCTGTGCTTGGGTGAAGTAGGATGTGTTCATCTGTAGACTCTAGTTCAATTCAGTTTGTGGATAGAGAGATGTCAGGATGAAGGTTGGACTTGATGATGCTAGAGGTCCTTTCCAACCGTAATGATTCTATGATTCAATGCAATAAGACATTTAATATTAGTGGGAATAAAATCGTAGAATGGTTTATGTTGGAGAAGACCTTTAAGATCATTGGCTCCACCCATTAACGCAGCTCTGCCCAATATCCTTGGGGTTTTCTTAGTTTTCTCCATAGTGCTGTCAAAGGCAGTAGGTGTTTGTATCTGCTACATCTGCAGCAATATTCTGATGGTTCTGCCATCCCACTCTGAGGAGGTTAAATCAGTCTCTTCTAAAATCCTCCTTATCTTTAGCAGGCAGGGAGGGCAGAGCTGAGGAAGATTTAAGTAGAATGGCTTGGTTTAGCCAAATTCTGCCGAGCGACAATGAGCTAAGAAGAGAAAGGGGAGGCTGTGCTCATAATATTAATAGAGGTGTGAGACTTCATCTAAATGGAAGATATTATCAGCATCTTTTTGTAAGGCTTATGTAAAAATTACATAAATACAGATGTATGTTTAAAGAGTAGGACCTCCTCCGAGGAGCTCCCAAGGTGTTGACAGTTATTGAACACTGGGTTTTGATGCAGAGCTTGGTTCTCAGGACCTCAGGGTCAGAATGGAACCTCTGCTTTTGTGCTTCTTTCTGAAAACAATAAAATCCAGAGCAGTACCTGTGTAACTTACAGAGCAATTTGAGTTCCATGCTCATGTTCCATTAAGAGCTGCTTTGTAACTTCTGAATCTTAATTCTTCTCCTGATCTTTTCCTGTCTGCTCACAGGATAGTGTTAATCTGTGCTAAACGAACACTGTGTGTGGCTTTTTCTATCCTACCTTACGGGGAGAGTTTACGGATCAGGTGAGTTATCTTTGCTTTGTGAAATATCTGGTCTGTGGTTTGCAAAAGGCCTTTTTAAATGAGTATGGTTGGTGTAAGTCTTCCATTTTGAAGCACGTGAACTTACTTAACTTGCCATTTCTGTGTAAGGACAGAGCTTGCTATCAGAGCAGTAAAGTCGGACCTCGCCAGTGTCAGAGTGCTCATCCAAACTCCAGGAGAATAAGAATGGAAAAGACTCTTCCATAGACTTCTCTACGGGTCTTTATTCACCTTTTAAAGCATCCAGTGCTGTAAAATCCCTGAAACCAAATTTAAATAGATGATGTGATTTGTTGCTGTGTAGGTTTTCCTGTACTCCTCAAGTGATCAGAAATCAACTGTCTTTAGTGAAACAGTGTCACAAAAGAAAAAAAAAAAGGCGCTGAGAGCATCAGGGAAGGATGCTGATGCCTTTACTGGAAACCGTCAAGGTTTTATAGTGAAATTGCATCTGAGTAAGTTTAAGATGCTCTTCTGTTCTTCAGCTCTAAGCCACGAATGTCACCCTTTGCCATCTAGGGAAAGCAGAAACCATTTAGACTGACAGAAACAGCTTTTAGTGTTTGTACTCCATTTTTGTATAGATCTGGCAATGTGCTCACTTATAAGGAGCAAAACCTGCTCAGTGGATTTCCCCGTGGCTTTGCTCAGTCCCTTCTGAGGTCTAAGTTGATTCTGTGAAGATTCTGTGATTTTTTTTTTTTTCAAGTATACAGTAGAAAATACAAATTTTATTCTAATCCACTGTTGGCAAAACAATTATGTTGTCACTTCTGTCCTGTACATAATTTACGGACGAAGGAAACGGATGTTTAGTGGTGGGAACTGCATTGTATGCAAATACTCTTGCCTTAAAAATAGTTGATGGGAAAATATTCTCTCACTTCATTGAAAAGCAGCAAGGTCACCGGAGCTATTTTAGAGCAGTTCTGAGCATCGTGTCGTTCTGCTTGTAAGCTGGCAATGCAGTTCTTCAACAGAAAGCTGCTTTTTTTTTTTTCTTGCATTGGAATATAGGTGCCAAAGCTGCGTGCTGCCATCGCTGAGGCAGAGTTCTGCTGCAGCCTGAATTCTTAATTTGAGCTTGTATGTGCAGTGCTTGGAAAACTGCAGTTCAAAGGCAAGTTTCTAATCCTGGAAAACTAGAAATATAAATAATGTTTGCCGTGAGGTTTTGAGCATTAGTGTGTTAGGGATGCTCTGGTCTTATGCAGAAAGGCCGTATGAAGAAGAAAAAAAAACCCAAAACAACAACATTTACTTTTGATAGGTCTATCAGCGCAGATTTGAGTTAAAATGAGATGAAATCCAATTCTTCAGTTAATGACCATCTCCACCTCTTGAAGAGAGTAGTTAAAAATTAACGCTTTCGTGGAGGTGGGATTGAGGGATTGCCCTGTTCCCACACAGAACTCTGACCTGGTGGTGTTGGCTGTAGCTAGTGAATGGACCTGGTGTTTACCTTAGAGGAAGCTGGGCTTGTGCTGCGTTTTATAACAGCACACTTTCTTATCTGCATTTAGTGATCTAAAAATGGAAGGACAGAAGCAGCGACATCCTTCTGGGGGAGTTTCAGTCTCTACCGAGATGGTGCTTGGATTGGAAGGAGTAGAGCTAGGTGCTGATGGCAAGGTAAGGACATTTTTGTTTGCTTGTATGGGTTTTTTTTATTTGTATCTTGATTTGTGACCAAAACCACTGACTGGAGCCGGAGACAGCAGGTGGGTAAGCTGGTGGGTAACCTGGCTGTGTTTACCCCATGACCACTTCATGCTGGGGCAAATCACTGAACTTAGGCAGTGCTTTGCCATCCAGAAAGTGAGAGCTGTGACTTGTGACAGCAGTGCAAGTTTGTTTAGATCCTTAGTTTGAAATGTTTGGCTTGTCATAAAACTGTTTCTGAGGAGGCTGTTGAAGTCTGTGATGCTTCTGCCTCTGGTTCTGGAGAATTGCTGTGACTCTGGTATCTTGGGCAATATGTGAGTGATGTTTTGATAGAAACATGGATTAAATTTATACCTCTTTAGTTGAATTTATATACTGTCAGAATTTTACTGCTGCTATTCTCTGGTTTTCTTTGCCACCCACCAAATTTTCCACCACCCTTCCATAGTGAAGTTGCTGAAGCAAGGCATTCCTCATCCAACTTTGCCCTTTTCTCCTGTCCCGCAATTTCAAGCTCCCCACTCCTAAATACAAACTCCAGGGCACTTTGAGTTGAAAAACCCTACGTGTCTGGAAGTAAGCTTTTCAGTATTTTTATTTTTTTTTTCCCTTAACTACTACACCTTTCTCCCCTTTAAGGTTGTGTCCTATGCAAAATTCTTGTATCCGACCAACGCTCTGGTTGTTCGCAAAGCTGACAGCCATAGTGCTGTTCCTTCATGTCGAGCTGGTGCTTCACGGAGTCTTCCTGGGTCAAGATATAAACCTGTGACAGCAAAAACGATACCAGCAGGAACAGATATTGGTGAGGACGGCCACCAGCTTTGTCATCGCTTGTGCTCTCGGGAGAAAAGCATCAAAGGAATATATTTGTCTGAAACAATTTGCTAAGTGGTAAAGTGCATTATTAGGAAGGATGTGCCGCAGCTGGAAGGAGACTGGTTTTAGCACAGCCTAGTACAGAAGGCTTGTTGAAGTATAAAGAATGAGCCTTAGGACTGAGACGTGCACACATCCCTTATGTCCTCTGTGTATCTGGCCTAGTTCTGATTATGCAATTCAAAGGGCACAAAGCATTTCCTTGGAAATGTAAAGTTTTATGTTTCTCAGCAAGAAACATCTGCTGTCCGTGGATGCAGATGGTCCTTTTTGCCTTCTAGCACAGGAACAATGCATAAGCCAAAGAGTTGGTGACGAGAATCCCTTCTCTCGTGTAAAAGAGTAAACCTGACAACTCTGGCTGTTAGAGAATAGGCAAAAGAATTGAGTCTTGTGCAGTTGTTTTCGTGCGTATTTGTGGGTGACAAACTTGGTTTGCACTCGGTCTAAAATGGTGCGTCAGGCACACGCTGGAGAAAGAGCTTGTGTGGGTTTTTTAATAATTCTAATCCCCAAGTGGTGCATTTATGAAATGCAAACATGACTGTAGCTGCACGTTGTCTGTACTGTGGGATCTGCTGAAACTCATAATGTTTGCTGTTTGAAAACCTTTTCAAAAAGAAAAGGGTGAATTTAAAGCTCCGTGTCTTGTGACCCAATGTGCTTTCATTGTTCTGTCAGGAAGTGAAGTCGGGGAAGCTGCAGAGTATGATCCAAATCTTCTGGATGATCCTCAGTGGCCCTGTGGGAAACATAAACGTGTTCTCATCTTTGCCTCTTACATGGTGAGTTTTCTGTCAGCCTCATGGACGAGGATTTGGCAGGGTTTGTACATTTGGGTCATCAAGAGCCAACCTGACACGTGTCTCCGTGTTGTGATTTGCTTCTCGTAAGCAAGTGCTTCCTGGTTTGGTTTTTTTCAAGACTTTTGTTGAGATTCAGCATGGTCTGTTACGTAGGATATTACAGAAACATTAAATTGCGAGTAACAAAACTCGGGTTTGCCTTTGCATTAGTGTCTTTGGAAGACTTGTTTGGCTGTCAGTACTCTTCACAAGAGATGATAAATTTTGCCTCCTGTGTTTCAGACTACGGTCATAGAATATGTGAAACCCTCAGACCTTAAAAAGGATATGAATGAAACCTTCAGAGAGAAGTTTCCTCATATCAAGTTGACGCTGAGCAAAATTAGAAGGTAAGAAACAAGCAATGAATAATGAGAATATCTTCTACACTGTCCAGGGCTGCTTTTATCCCCTATGTGTAGGGAGCATATACTGGATCTATTAATAGAATATATGATTAAACACTAATCTCTTGTTGCCACTTGAGCTGACTGTAGGATGACAGCCATGTACAGGAATGTTTAGGATGCTGAGAAAGGGTAACAGTTGGTTTTCATAGTTCCATCTAAAAGGGTTTTGTTTCACCAGCTCTGATGTACTGACGCTCGTAGCCAATTAACAGTGAAGCAGCATTAGCCTTGAAACAAATACCTGTAACCTGATTGCCTGGCTGCAGTGCAGTCCTGCTTTCACTGGATTGTCTTTCTGGACCCTCTGGCTACTTTCACCTTCCAGTTGCCAGACCCACCGATGACCATGGAGTCTAACATGTTTCTAGGATGAAGAAGAGCATTAGGTCTGGGGAGTCTTGGTAAAGAAAAGCATTTTGTGAAGGCAGAACTTCATCTTCAGAGCTGTGCTCTCGCTGGTATCACACGGCAGTTAATCAGTCGGGGCCTTCTGAAATAGCCAGCTTAGACAGGATTCTGCTGAATCACCAGGGCTGTGAGTAACTCAGCTCCAGGGAGGTTTGTTCAGGCAGAGTCGGTGTTCTGATAGTATCCTGCATACTCCTCTTTGTAGCCGTTTCAAGTAGTGTGTTCATGCAGGTGTAGCATGGATTAGCAGCTTTCACCAGAGGTGAAGTGGTGCCTTAGTGGTGAAGTGAAGGACTAGCTCTTGTGGGAAGTGTGTAACCCAGTCTGCCTTCCCCCTCAGAGCTGATACTTCCGCGAGGTGTGTAGTAGACAGGACTCTATGCAGCAGCTGCTGTCATCTGCAGGCCTTTGACGTGACATTGCGCAGGTCAGACTGGCTCAATCTTACCGTGCAAATGACAAACGAGTTTGGGAGCCCAGAGGGAATCATACATAACAGCCCGTGTGTCAGTGAGGCAGCGAAGCCCCTGGTGCTTATGGGCAGGTGAGGAACTGAACTGTTCTTCCACAGTACGTTTGTCAGCTGGGTTAAGCGGGTTTGTGCATCAGCTCCAGCTTGCTGCCTGCTGGACTTCTCCAGTTGAGGGGAATACTCACCATGGTTTTCCAAACAGGAGTCTTGCCTCTCTGCTCTGCCAAGTTCCCACACTGCAGTGTTTCTAGAGCATTTCATAAAAGCTGGCATGTTTGAGAGGGTGTCTGTCTTCTTTTTTTCTATTGTAGTTTAAAAAGAGAGATGCGGAACCTGAGTGAAGAGTGCAATCTGGAGCCGGTTACTGTCTCCATGGCTTATGTTTACTTCGAGAAGCTCGTCCTCCAAGGCAAACTCAACAAACAGAACCGCAAACTGTGTGCTGGGGCCTGTGTTCTGCTCGCAGCCAAGATCAGCAGCGATCTCAGGAAACATGAAGTTAAACACCTTATAGATGTAAGTACTGAGACTTCTTTCAGGTGTTGTCAAAACCTTCTCTCTAGCTCGCAAAGATTAAAGCCAAGACTTTCAGCAGTGCATCCTTGCATCTAAGCCCAGCTCTTACAGTTAGTTTTCTGTCTCATTAGGGCTCTTCCTTGACTTACTCTTTTTAATTCATTAAAACTACCTGACTGCTGCAGTCTCACCCCTGACTGATCCTACAGGGAGGTTATTTTCACACTGGCTGTTTCTCAGGCAAACACACGTAGCTGTGTGTGGGTGTCACAGTTGATAAGCTGGTTTACTTCTCTGATCTCTGGCAACACTTTTGGCTCTGTAGGTACAGCTCTGGCCACGCATCACTGATTCCTGTTTTCCGCTGACTTAATCTAACAGTGCCTTGATATCTTGTGGATTCACTGATTCTTTCTCCGCCCTCTTTTGTTTGTTACTATCACAGAAACTAGAAGAGAGATTCAGATTCAACAGAAGAGATCTCATTGGTTTTGAATTCACTGTCCTTGTGGCTTTGGAACTGGCTCTCTACCTTCCTGAAAACCAAGTTTTACCTCATTACAGACGGCTCACACAACAGTCTTAACCAAAGCTGAGTTCCAGCCAACAGCCGGTGGCGCTGGGGACCGCATCACTGGACGCTGCTGGGGAAGTTGCCGCTGGCCTTTCTGCACCGCTGCGGTCGTCCTGCCACGGCCAGAGATGGTTCTGAAGCGTGCAGTGTGTTATTCAACTGTCGAGGTGGACGTCATGGACACGTGTGCCAAGTCTGCAGGATGGTACAAGAAGAGTTACTGAACTTTATTTTCTTTTGGACATTTAAAGCACAAATATTCACCAGTCAGCTGTCATGGCTGCTTATTATTCCTTATTTATCTCTTTGAGTTTACTAAAACTGTTCTTCCCTATGAAGAATATTATGGTATTGTTTCTTTTTTTTTTTTTTTCTAAAGCCTTTTTTACGTTCCTTGAGACTAAAGGAAGTGTCACTTCCATTCCAGTGCATCATAAAATTCAGATGTTTCTAAGTCTTCTCACATTTTTACATGAATGAAACGCATCCTCTTTTTTTTTTTTTTTTTTCTTCAAAGATGTGCCTAAAACCAGCTGGTCTGGTACCAGTGCTTTTTAATTTAGTTATTTTATTTAGTGGGAAATCCTGAATTTGTACAGCCATTTATTCTTTACCTGCATTGGCCTTGCATATAAGGAAAACAATTCCAGTATATCTGCACTAACGATACACAGGGCATCTATTCTCTGCTATACTATAGATCTGTAAGCAGCAAGATTGAAATTCCTTTGTTACAATTTAGTTGTCTATTTGTAAGGTATGAATAGTTATTTTATTTAAGAAGGAAAGCTCGTTTGAAAACCTCTCCTGAAGTACCACATGTTGAACAGGGTAGCTGCAGCAAAGCGATTGCCATCCTGACTCCCTCTTCAGTGGAAGGTGAGCGTGTGACTAAGAGCAATTTGCTGTCAAATGTTGCATAGCCTGAAATAAGCACCTTTTTAGTACAACTGTATTACGTGTGGTCTTATGTGCTCTGAGCAAATACTTCAGTCAGCAGAGCCACTGCTGCCGGACAAAGCCAACGAAACAAAGCACGATCAAGATTTAAAATGCTACTTTTGGTTTTATTGACTCAGTTCTTCCAAGCATTGCATCACTGTGACAGTCCTCACAAAACCCAACGCCCGCGGAACGGCCGGTGCCCAGCGGCGCTCTAGTGCTTGCACAGAGGTTAAATAACTTCTCTGACCATTGGTTATTCTTTTTATTTATTTATTTTTAACATCCAGGTTAGGAATGAACTCTGGATTAGACGTGGAACCTTCTGTGATATTGGCTCTTGGGTTTATTTTCTGAAGCAATATTATGATACAAGTAACTGTGTCCATTTGCAAGGGAGGAAACTGATGCTTGGCTGTTAAGACTGAGGAATTTGTAATTTTAGTTTGACTCCTAAATGAAATACTAGACCTCGTACTGAGGTAGGGGACCTGATGTCGACTATGTAAAGTAATGTACATTCTTGTTCCTTGTATTAAATGTCGGTCGTAGCCCAAACCAGCGCTGAACCTTTGCTCTTCAGCTGTGTTTTGTCTGAAGCTAATTTGGCTTCATTAGAACTGCAGCAAACTTTGCCTGAGCCCCTTCCTCTTTAGGGCTCGAAATGTGTTTTTCTTAGATGATAACTTACAGTGACGATCGAATCTTTTGTAACTGTGTTCAGCTGTATGTAGCTTCAAGTTATTGGTGTAAAACTTAATACGCTTGTGATTTCTAACCCAGAAGGACTTTCCAGTCTCCATAAGTGAGATGGTAGCTAATAAGTTAGACAATAAGCTTGCCAGTTATCTTCCAAAAGGTTTAAAAAATTGTCAGCTGGTTAAACTTTCTACTGAATATAACTGTCCTTGCATGCAAGACATAGTGATGTACTAAAACATCTAGTGTGTAATGAGCCTTCAGATTAGCAAACGGTGCTGAAGGTGACTGAAGTGACCCACCATGTCCTCAGATCATTACGGGAGGGGACAGAGGTTGAACTGAGCAAAGAAATCTCTCTCAGTATCTTCAGAATCAGTAAAACGCTTTTAGTTAGCATGAATGAAATCAGAAGATTTATCTGGAACTTCTTCAGTGTATAAAGGGTTTTCTGTAACAAAATTAACTTTCCTTCCTCGCCATCTAAGGAAAAAGAACCCACGCTTTGGTTTGCAGCACTTTGGAGTGTCTATTCAGTGGAAGTTTGTCTAGTTGCAGTGGGCATTGGGGCTGTAGTTCTGTTCCCAGAACCTACGGGTTTGACGTGACGAGCCGAGCCAGCAAGCTTTTGTTTCATCTTTCAGAAGAACAAATTAGGATAAGGAGCCCTGAAATCCCGAATGCTGAATGTTGTCTGAAGGCCGCTTTAAACGTTGCCTTGGGCACAAGCAGCGTTCTTGGGCTCAAAAGCCCTTTGGAGCAGAGAAATGATGCAGTGGAGAGAGCACTGTGCTGATGTCTCTGGAGCGGGGCGTTTGGGGCCGATGCCGTCCAGGGGCTTGTACATCCGTACCGCTGTTGTGGTAATATGCAGAAAGAGCCCTTCTGCCGAGATACAGTCACTTTGGATGTGGTTTTTTTCTTTTCCCTGGTTTTAGAGCGTAGCTTCCACTCGTCTGTGGGAATATTTCTTTTTTTTCTTTTCACCTAAAAGCTGCCACCGTGTGGCAAAGAACTCTTACTGCGTTACCATTAATAAACTGACAGGGGGACCCAAAAGACTCGGCGGATTTGCCGGCTTCGCCTTTCCACAGCCCCAGCTCCTCTTGCTTTGGAGAGAAAACGCAGTTTAGGCCGAGGGGCCGAGCGCTGTGTCCATGTGAAGATGCTGCTGGGCTGCCCCAGCCCGGAGAACTCTTGAGAAGAGGCTGTACCTTCTTTGTCAGCAATACTGTCGTGGTTTTGTCTTACTCCATTATTTAAGTCTTGAGTTGGAACCTGCGCCGTATTTCCCCCCTCCACCTCCCCCCGAACTTGTGACATTAAGATGCTGTGAAATAAACCCAGTTTTGGTACGTGTTTTGTAACCAAACGTCTCGTTTCGGAATCGTCTTTGGCTTTCCCAGAGGGTCGCTTCCTGGGGGGGGAGGTGTCGGTTCCCTTCAGCTGCCCGGCGCCATCGCCCTCGGGAGGGGGATGGTGGGACCCCTGAGGGGCCGGTAACCGCCCCCGTGCCCCCCGCCTCAGCCGGCGGGAGAGGGGCCGAGCGGCGGGGGAGGGGGCGCGGGGCTCGCGGCAGGGAGGCGTGCAGAGGGGTGCCCGGCCGCGCAGGCCTCCAGGCTTGGGGCCAGCGCGGTGCCCAGGCGCAGGGGGGGTGGGGCTGTCAGTAGAGCGGGGGTGGGGGTGGGTGCGCCGCGGCGGTGCGGGGTGTGGGGGGGGGGGGGGGGGGGGGGGGGGTCACACATGAAGCACACACTGGCTCTGTTTTCTTTGACCAATGCCTGTGCACCTCAGACCAAACCTT
>JAAGNO010016660.1:0-11676 GCA_033439905.1 Ceryle rudis | reverse complement strand
AAAGAAAGAAAGAAAGAAAGAAAATTCTAACTTTTAATATCAACCATACTTACTGAAGGTTGACATAATCTGCAGTTTTTCCGCCTGGAATGTGCTGTGCTTATCATAATAGTACTGTGATATTTAAGACTGTATCCTTGCCAACTTGAGAATGAGCCTTGTTAAAAATGATTTCTTTGTTTTGCTGACATGAAAGGAAAAGAAATGAAATTGCAAGAGGCTGGGAAAGGACTGGTGAAGTCTGGTGAGGAAGGACATGTTTCAATAACCTCTTTACCAATTTAAGACTATCTCCTTTGCTGCTGCAACATGTGTCCTGTGAGGAGGTACAGAGCAATCTCATCTAAATGTATTGCTAAAATATGTGGTTAAAGCAGCTTGGAAAGAAGGACTTCATGCTGCAAGACGAGCACACTGCACATAGAAGAAAGGCTCCCCTTCTCCTTTAAAGGAGGGTATGGGACCTCAGAGAGATAAGGACCTTCCCTAGCTGCCCTTTACTAACTGCATCTTGCTGTCTATAAAGATATCAAATCACAATATTTGTTGCATTGTCTCCCTCTTACAAACCTAGACACTAAGAACAGGAGTAATTTAATCTAATTAGTTGTCTGAAAGTTCCCATTTTAATCAAAGTAAGTTATTACTTACTATCAATGACTGAGAGAGCCTAGAGGAATGAGGGGGACCTCCATAGTGCAATTATTCCCATCCTCCAGAGACCAATTTAGACCACATAACACAAACAACTCTCTTAAAATGCAATGAATAGCTCTCCAGAGATGCCCCTCTTTACCTCTACTGACTGTAAAGGAAGCACTAGTCAACTAGCACTGATGAGAGACACTGGATGCCTAGACAGATTTGGGTAAAAAGAATTCCCTTCAGAATTTCTCATATTACTGACACTGTCAAATAAAGTCACAGTAGTGAAATGGAATTCATCTATTACTTGAATTTACAGGTAAAGAAGGAATATTACCTCCAATACTACTCTTAAAGATGAAAGTATGTGCTGTAGAACTTTGGGTTTTTATATATAAAAAAAACAACCACACAAACCAACAAACCAACCAAACAAAAACCAACCAAACAACAAAAAAAACAAACCAACCCCCCCAAAAACAACAAACCAAACAAAAACACAAAAAACCCCCACACCAAAAAAAAAACCCAAACAAAAAGGCAACAAAAAACCCAACCAAACAACTTCAGAGAAATGTAGAAATACTCTATTTCCTCTGGAGGCTGGGCTATGTAGAAGTGACTAGTTACAACTTGTGTTACACAGTATCATCTAAAATTCAAGAGGTTTTTTGACCCACGGCATTCATAGTAGCAAGATGGTCAAGACTTCTCAGTTGTGGATTTAGAATTATCATTTGATGTTGTGGAAATCACTCAATGAAAGATAAAAGAACATGGGTTTTTTTTTCTTTCATCACATGATTTTTGAGGCAGTTCAGTGGTTGATGCTATTAACAGAATTTATGCATGCAGAGCATACAACAGATTTCAAAATTAGAACTGACTAATTTTAAAAAAGTGGTAAGGTTTCAGCTTTAAATACCGTGCTTATCCTAGTATAAGGCAGACTTTGACATCAGTAGTCATAGTTGCTGTGGGGTGTACCTGATTTCTAGAGAACCATGAGTGATGTTTTAGGAAGTGAAGATACAGTAACAGTCAAACTCATCTCCACTTGCTCAGTGGTATCATCATTTCTTATTACATGAGTTCATTTCATTGTAATTAATTTACCAATTTAAGGTTACTACTGATGGTTTTATAATTCATATTACAGAATACAAATACTATAATAAGGGGATCTCAGCATTCTTCAGAAGTTTGATGCAAGGCCAGGAATAACTTTTGTCTTTAATTCTTCTGCAGGTGTAGATTTTTATTAACTTCTTTTTCAGTTAGAAATGTTGTTACTCTTCAGTGCTGATTTTTTTTTTTTAATTTAAATGAGTAACTAGTTTTTTTTTGTGTTTTTATGTTCACAAGAGGATGCTTTTGCATCTCTTTGCACAGATTCTTATAAGTAAGATGAGCAGAAAGGTATGGGGGCTCTCTTGCAATTTCTTATTACCTATATTTTTCCTAATTTCCATTATTTTCATGTTTCAGAGAGATGTCAAGTTTCTGTCAGTACAAATAACTGCTGTATATAGTGTGCCTCCAGAAGTCATAAGGTAGTGGTGTAAATAGCCATAAGAAATGGCAAAAAAGTCATTCTGACCTGTAAGCTGTGTTACAAACAGCACAGAGAAAGTTTTTGCACTTCATTGATGCATATTTTTGGAAATGCATCTATTACAGTCCTGTCCCAAATCCCTGGGTTGAAGGGTGGATAACCACGTGGGTAACTATTAGTTGTTATACAAAACACTTCTTGGATGCTCAGTGCATCCCCTGTTAAACAAAAGTGCATGTTTGAGTTTATGTACTTGGAAGGTATGTGCCAGGGTGTTTCAAGTTTCCCTTTGTGAATATTTTGGTATTCATAGTTGTACTGAGTTGGCTGAGAATTTCAACAAACTGATGCTGAAAAAGGTGAAAAACTCTTCAAACCTCTCAGAGTTCTGTTTATGCTACGATCTACTTTACTCTGTGTCATGTAAAGGGCTGCTGTTGGTTCGTTTTCCTCAGTATTTCAAATATCTTCCTGGTTGGATTTTTTTATACATTCCAAATGTGTGTTATTTAACTTACCGCTGTGTGTTCCTGGTTGTTGATTTTTGCCTCTTTCATTGGTAACTGAGCAACTGTGTCTGTGTCTTGCAGCTGCCCTTGCTAAGGGAGCAGCAACCAGCTAACACATGACTGCAGTGGAAGTAATTCCTCCTCTGAAGTTCTTTGTCCATAAAAATACGGCCATAATTTTAAAAGACCCTTTAGGTAGCGTGTGCACTAAGGTTAGGGAGTTCTGTCTTTCATGTTCAGCTGTTTGAGGTCATGAAAACAGAATTCTGAAAATTGGTTAAAGTCTTCAGGCTTGCACACTTACAGACGCACACTTACAGATGGGAAGATGTGCAAATCATTACTGTAGCAGTATGAGAATTGTAAAATTACAATGCAAAACTTAAATAATTTGTAAAAATTGTACAATTTGATAATATGTGAAGGCTTCTAATTTTGGACATTGACAAATAACTTCTATACCAAATAACTTCTAATGGCTTGTCAGAAGCTCTTGAAGTCAAATTCTTCATGAAGTTCTAATCAAACCATTTTTACTAGAAAGTATTATGTATTGTAAAACCAATGACAATACATATAGCCTTTGATGTTTATTCTTAAAAGGATGGTATGTATTATATCTGCCAAAAAGCTACTTACTTAATTCTCTAAAGTCATACACCAAAGTGAAAACTGGTTGATCCAGGTAATTACCTCCAATACTGTGTTCATTTTGGTGATGGTCAATATTTAGAAACCAGCAAAGTTGTGGAAATAGTGAGCAGATCTAAGATATCATGGAGTTACGTAGGCTACCTTCTTATTCTTAGGAGTTTCTCAGGCAAGAGCAGCATCACTTTTAGGTTAAGGTTACTGGCTGCTGCAGTGGTCTTTTGGTGATACGGATAGAGTTAGACATCCTGTGTTTTGCAGGCTGAATCTGACCTGTTAGAACAAATCCATACGGTTCCACTGGCACTATTTGTCTGCCTTTCTTGCACATCCTCTGACTGATACTGCACTATGGTCAGATGTCCTTGAACTGCTGAAATGCATGTATCGCCACATGAAAGGTATACTGGATCGTGTAACAAGTATTTGAAATAATTTAACCTAAACTTGCCATTTACAAAAAAAAATAACAAATTGTGTAGCACGAGGTGGTATGAATTTCCTGAGTATTTTGAGTGGTAATATTTTTGACAAGAACATATACTTTTGGTCTGTGCAGTAGATACATGCCTACATGAAACATATATTATTCTGCAGTAGCTGTTGTTTCTTGTATTGGCTTTAAATGACTTCAGATCAGAAAAGCACTTATTTTTTCACTATTTGGACTGTTTGTATTGGCTGTCTTGCTTTTTATCCCTTTCTGATGTAATTCTCTTAAGAAACAGTTCAGTATCCATGTTTTCCTTCAATATTTGTATATAAAATGTGTAAATAAAGAAAAAGCATAACAGTATGTCAGTCTCTCATTACCTCATTTTTTTCCTCTGATAGGGCTTTTGCAGATTTTTGACATTTCTAGAAATAAGTTCCAGCTCTTCTAGTACAGTTCTGCATTGTCTTTTTTCTTCCTGTTTTTCTTTTATTTTTTCTTTTGTTTTTCAAGATATATCTTGTCTTCCAAACCCTCTGAATTTTTCAAAAAATGCAGACTCAGTAGCTGCCGTCTCAAGTCTGAGTTACTTTTTTCTTTGTGTGACTACATTCACATTCTGCTTAAACAAAAAGTCTACTTATTTTCTTCCTGTATTTTGACTGGTAAGTTGTTTGGAGTTTTTTTTGTATGTCTGGTTTGCTTCCTATCATTTAGTTCCTCTTTCTTTTTGTCATTAGCTTATCCTTTTTTGTTTTCTCTAGAAAAGGAATATTCACACACTTCGATGGACATTTGATGCCCGCTCAATTCAGAGAGCAAACTCCATCTTGCATCTTCTGTTTGTGATAGAATGCATTCTTTTTCTTCCATTCTGTTTCTTCGTGTTGTAACTCCCAATGGTTGTACTTTTTCTGACATCTGATGTTGTTTTTCCATCTTATGTCTTTCATCATCATACTTCTTGCCTGGTGCCACATTTTTGTGATTATCTAGATATTTTTTTTCTTATAGCCTTAGTTTCATCTTTCCCATGTTTTTCTGGACTACTGTCAACATTTTCTCAATTGTGATGTTTGTTCTTTTTTGTGTGTTTTGCTTTTCTTGGTAGGTACAGATGGATTTTAAGAGTCATTCCCACGATCTGTTTTATATCTCTTGTTCTAAGATTGCCACATTTTTGCTCTCCTTTAAGGGAGAGAAATTAATGAAATAACAAGGTAGGGTGAGTCAGACTTTGAATCTGAAAAGGTCTGTATTGTTTGGAATCTCTTTTTCTTTGCCCCAGAATGTTGGTATCATCCCTTGAATTTGTTTGGGGTAAGGGAGGAGGGCACATCTGTAATTATGGTATCTGGAGACAAATGTGGAAAGGAATTAGGGGTTTGATTTCATTATTTGGTACTCATCTCTTCTTTTCTTTCATGCTCTGAGTTGTATGATCTATTCTAAAATCAGAGACCATGTCCACAGTGCTGGTATATATGCAAATATATCCTGTCTGTCAGGACCCAAATGGGCTCAGTTTACAGCATTCAAGAAACAGTAGCTCACGTTATGTTGTTCTTGCTTCTGGTTTCTGTTGGCAGATGTCTGCCACCATTTGAGTTCCTCCCCATTGCTGAGTTGACACTGAACGTTTTGTAGGTTTGTTCTTCAGTTATTTGTTTCTGCTTCGTATCATCTTCCCTTCAGTGTTCATACCCCTTGCAAGTGAAGATAGAAATTTAAGGATTCTTTATTTACTTATTTCTGTGCTTTTAAGGAGTCAATGTTCCCTAAAATCAAAACATCCATTTGCTTCTAAGTTGATCTTAGAAAATTAGCTTGAGGCTTACACTGCAGAAAGAAATACTCAAAATATGCTTTCCATTTGCTATCTGGTGTGATTCAGGTTTTCTCTGTGAAAATTCCTAGTAATACTAATTTGATTGTTAGCATATACTAGTGTCATGTGGTGTTGTGGTGTTTACAAACTGCAAATTAAGAAAAATGATAAATCCTTCAAGTGCCTATGTTACTATTTCCAACTGTAAGATACTAAAGGACTTCTAGTTTTTCAGATACTCACTGCAGATTGTTAATCTGAAAGATAAAATGTTTTATTAATTCTATTCGACCTGGCTCTTCTAATCATGACATAATGAAGTTCTCAGAGATTCAACATAATTCTGTTTCTCTGTGACCACCTTTTGTATTCGACCTTTATTAGATTCCTAGTTTTTGGCTTGAAGGTCTTTATAGTGACTCATCTGTACTGAGTTTATATTTCTTCCCTGAAAATTCAAAATAGACTGCATGAATTACTCTATAAACTCCTTTTTCTTTGCCACAGTTGGAGAAGAAAAATAACTAGGATGACATGGTGTGAAATGCTATCAAACAAATGTGATCTCTGTTAGATGCATTTATTTTTTCCTCTCCAGTCCTTATTGCTATTCTGTGGTATGCACAAGGCTAGTAATGGATTCTGATCTCATCATGCTCACACTCTGCACTAATCCATAAAAGAGATGATTCTCATTCATTAAGCTCTAATTGTTGCCTCTTGTGTTAGTCATCTATTGACAGGAACCCTCATGGAACTGATTTTTGTCCTGTTGCTGTGCTCTGTTGAGTAAAGATGGTGATATGAAAAGGTGGTATCTTTCCAGAACAGCAAACTGCACTGTATTATGATTATCAGAAGCATCTTTTTTTTTTTTACTTCCATCCTTAGCAATGGTGGAAAACTACCTTATGCTTTGAATATTTTATGTCATCAAATCAGCTAGGATATCAATATAAGATGGGTAAAAATGGCTTAACTCATTCAGACTGAGTTCATCTATTCCCAATATTTTTCTTCTCAAACAGCATGTGCAAATATATGCCTTGGGAGGGGAAGCATTATCCCCTCACCAACCCATAATCTCCCACACTTCACTTGTTTTCAGCTCTGGTTTTCTTGAGTCTAATGTTTATCACTAATGGATCTCTCTGTGAGGAATGTTTGTTCATGATTAATTCAGCAATCCTAAATCTTGCACCTCTCTTTCTAGGCTTCACAGATCTGTAGAATTCATACCTGTAGTTACAGCTGTATCTGGAGAGGATTGACCTGGCCCCAAACTGAACGTATTTTATGAGATGTATATTCTGCTGTTATGTACCATTTGTTGCAGGAATTCTCTTAATCCAGAGATTGGTAAAACCATGCATGAAATTTGTTTAGTTTTTACGTTCATTCAATATTCTCTTGGATACTAACACAAAGAAACTGAATTTCAAATGTTACAAGCTTGACTGAGGAGCTCAGGCAAGTCTTAGGGCTCACACTTTGTCATTTTACTATTCTTCGCCAAGTGTTTTTGTGTCCAAGAAAGTAAGTGCTTTGCTTTTCTCCTACCAGCTGGTGTAGGATTATCCAATAGAGAGCCCATAGAGTTCACTGAATAGAGTTATTGTTCAAAACACCTTACAGCTACCTTCCTCCATAGCTAATTTGTTCTTTTTCAAGAACTGTTCTGGCAGAAATTAGATTTTTATGTATTTACTTATCCTCTCTTTTAGCTTTGAGTACTGAATGAAGTGAAACTGCCAAATCAGTCTGAACTCAAACTTACATTGTACCATGCACAAATTTGATCACAATGGTGACTTTAGCACCTCTGTCAAGGGGGTTTGTTTCTGTCTTTAGAATAGCTGCTTTCACATCTTCATCAGTGTTGTGTGGAAATATATTCTTCAGAGAAAATATGTTGTTCACGGCATTCTTAAGAGTAAGGTACTTCTTTGGCTACGCACAGCACCAAGACTGTACCAAAATGCTGGCCTCTCTACTTTGGATGCAGAAGAGCCCATTCTCTTGCTGAAGGGCATATTTGTTTGAGGATAATTGGGTTGATACTTGGACCTTTTACTGCTGATGTTATTTGACTGTGAATACAGTCTTTAAGCTTGCTGGGATGGAGTGAATAAGATTGAGCTGGGAGTAAATTTGTGGTCATTTGGCCTTTGAATTGGGCACAACCCTTTTGTCTTGAAACAGATTGAAAATTGCAAATCTGGCCTGAATTTTACTGTTATGATAAAGGTATGTTTGATTCTTTCTATGCAGTATACTGACTTACAGATAGCTGATATGACATGCCAGACTTATACAGTTTTTCCGATGGTAAAATTTTATACTCTACATGCTCTGAGCAGAGATTCTTCCCTCCTGTGGATAACAGTTCTGCAAGTCATGCAGTTTCTGAGTTGGTGAAAGATCAGAGTTGTTCATTGTTTTGTCCACTTGGACCCCCAGATCCTTTTCTTTCCAGATGGTGCATGGGGCTTTTTTCCCCTGGATTTATAAGTGTGCATTTCCCACTATTGAACTTGAGATTTGTTGGAATGTTTCTCCAGCCCATCAGAGTTGTTCTGATGGGCAGCACAATCATCTGGTGTATCAACTATTCCTCTGAGTTTTATATCATCTGCAGTTTTTGTTCTCTTTAACATTTTCTGTGCCAAGTATGAGATTTTTTTTTTTAAAAAAGATCTATTTTGACTAATTGAATAAAACAGACTTTTGGACTATGTATGAAACATAACACTTTAAAGACCATAATACTGAACTGCTGCTTATTTTTCTTGACTCTGAATTGACCATCTCTGCTTGCATAGCTGTTATGCATCTTTTTAAAGACTTTTTAAGATGGTCCTGGATTATTGTGGCTATGGGGGGAAAAATAATCAGATAATAAAGAATATAAGGAGACGGGATATAGTATTTGATAATGTGTCCTGGATTGAGTGAGAACAGAACTAATTCTGTCCAGTGATTTTACTTCTAATCTCAGTTCCTATACTGCACCTCCTGAAATTAGCAACATGTTTTCACGGGCAGTGTCTGCTTCTTTGTTTAGAAGTTTAGATGTTTAGAGTTAGTACCAAGGACTGGTGTGCAGACCCAAGGCCGCTGCTGGATCTTGTGTACCATGTTGGGGGGTGTAGAAAGTAAAAGGCCGCATCTGCAGGGAGGAGTGGACAGAACAGTTCACACTAAACTGACTAGCGAGGTGTTCCATCCACCATACATCATATTCAGTATAAAGCTGAGGGATCAGGAGGGTCAAACTCCTTTCTGGCTTCTTCCTCATTTCATCAATGGCTGGCATATGAGGAGGACTCTATCCATTCTGCCTGAAATACTGATCTGTGTATTCCTGGATCCAGTACCAGAATCCAGCTACTGAACACAGTTCTCATCTGCCACTGGCCCAAGCCCTGGGGCCTGCTCTACAGCATCACTGGTGACAGTGATGTAACTTCCATTGGGGATGTTGGGTTTAATACTAGTTTTTTATATATATTTGTATATATTCAATTTTTTTATTATTTTATTTTTCATTAAAGCTGTTCTAGTTTCCTTTTTTTAATCACTAAGTGTCTCTCCCTTGTTCCCTTTCCCTTCCCCTTTGAGCAGGGAGGGGGGTTAATAGAGAGCATCTGTTACAGGTCTAGCGGGCTGCCATGACCCTATACTGTGACAATATGTAATCCTGTAAAGTGTATGTCTGTGTAGAACACTGCAGTGTTCTGCACTCCAAAACTTGATTTAAACCTAATTAGCAGATGTGCTCTAATGATGAAAATCCTAATGACTGCATTCCCTGAACAGATTATCTGCAATAGACTCCTTAATTCTACATGGATGTTTCATTTGCTGGTAAACTGGGAAGAAACCATCTTCATTTCACATCGTTATAAGTGTGTAAAGGTGTACTTTGTAGGTGTAGCATCACAGTACAGTTATTCATCAGAAATTCCATACTGAACATATACGAGATGGATGTATGAACAGTGCATTGGCTCTGTGTATGCTCAGTGAGTGTACCTGGAACTCCTGGTTGTATCTGGTAGTTCTGAAAGATATGAAGTGTAAACAAATGTGAAAGTTCCTCAGTCTACCTGGACCAAATTTTCAAGGAAAAAAAAAAAAAATGTGAAGAAATGTCAGTGTTCCATGGCTGGGTTTCTTTGTTCAAAAGTTAAGTACACACCTGCGTACTTTAATAGATAATTCTGAATGAACTGTAACAAAGTTTCTGATAGAAGTGATTTAAGTATATGAGGGGGAAAAGAAATTTAGCTTAATATGGTCAGCTGGTAAAGAGGTGACAGTTGTCAGTTGCAAGGTAATTGCCTGCTATATGTTTGGAAGCTTTATAAAACAAACAAACAACACCATCAAAATAAAACCAAACAAAAAACCCCTCCACTTAGTTGACCAAACAGCAAGGTGATCTTTGTTTTGCCTGTATTTGTTGCATGCCAAAATTTCTGGGTTTTAAAGATACTGTGGCAGTTCGTTTTAGACTAGTATGGCCCGTGTGAGGTCACAAAATAATACTTTCAATGGTAGTCCTTTGAATGTGTAATGAACTTGTGATGAAGATCAACTCAGTATAAAGCCTGACTGCTGCTGAAGTACAGTAGGAGTTTTATTGAAAAAATGAACTAAACCCATGATCATATAACAGTAGTTTACATTAACAACAACACAAAATGTGGATTTATATTTTGAATGGGCGAACCTTGTCCTGGTTCCCAGATCATAATTTAACTCTGAACCTGCCTTGGTAACAAAAATGAACTTTCATTATTTTGAATAAGTAGCTCTCGATATTGTATTATTATTAAAGATGAAAGCTTGGAGTATAAGAAAAAACCCCACATATAGAGTAGGTCTTAATCTTCCAGAGGAGAGATGCTGACTATCTGAGGCATAGAATGCAAAATAACATTCCATGTGTTAAAATAACTCCATGATAACAGATCAAATGAAACACCAAGAGTAGGACAAACAGAAGGTCCAACTCAAAGTTCATGGCACTCATAGTTAAAATTGTAGAAGCAATAACTATCAAGAACATGTGATTTTTGAAAAGCATTGTAATTGAACGTACATTACATCTTGTTAGAAGAGATGCTGCTCGGCTGAGTGTAGGCTCTGCAGGTCGTTAGAATGAGAAACTAAGAATGAGAAATGCTCATTTCACATAGCTGTTTTGAATGAGATGAAGACTTCTAGAAGTCTTTTTTTCAGTCTAATACATTGGTCATCTTCCATTGGTCCTTTGGAGAGAGATCAGGAGGTTTATGCATAATGTGGGCTATTTTCTGTAATTAAAAACTCATGGGGCAGTAGTTTTGTATGTTGAACTCACCTGCCTAATTGCTCTGTGTGAAATGATGAAGGTCACTTTTACAAGATGGTCCTAGAATGCTGTGGTGATGGAGGGAAGGGGATGGGGAGAGGGGGGCGCAGTGGGGGTGTGTGCAGAAATAATGGCAGCTGTTTGAAAGTGCATAGAAATTCTAAGCTGTTGTGCATAGGGCGAGTATGATTTCTGAATAAGCAAGTAAGGAAATAATTAGGTGATTACATTCATGCTAGTACTATGTGCACGTGGAATAATGAGCCCATTGATAGGGTATTACAGCTAGTTCTGATATCAGTGCTGAATAATATGTTTGACAAATAATGAAGTATTTAGGACAGAATGACAACAAATATTTCTAATCTACCTGGAAGGGAAAGACTTGACTTCAGTCCTTGGCTAAAACCAAACATTAAGGATGGCCTTGACCACAGTCTAAAGCTATTCCTATGATGAAAGATTACAGAGTAATTGTGGTTGGAAAGGACGTTGTAGATCAGAGTCCAACCCTGCCTCCAAGAATAAAGAACACCTAAATACCCGACCACTGCAAGGAAACAAAAAACACCACACAACACAACCACACAACACGAAAAACCAACACCCAACACCCCTGCATGCCTGCCCCTAGAGCATGTCCTGAAGCACCATGTCAACTTGTTTCTTAAATACCATGAGGGTTGGTGACTCAAC
>JAAGNO010016658.1:0-40619 GCA_033439905.1 Ceryle rudis | reverse complement strand
GCCCTCCCCTGTTCCTCCTCGCTTGGGAGGCGAGATTGCCTCACTCGCGAAATGACCCCGGCGAACCCCGAAACAGCCCCAAAATAGGGTGGCGGGGGCGGGGGTGGGGGGGTCCTCAGCGGAACTTACCGGACATCCTGAGCAGGAGAAGGGCAGCACCTTGCCGGGCGCCCGGTGCAGCAGCAGTGGTGGCCCCGGCCCCAGCCCCAGAGCGGGTGAAGGGGGCGAGAGGAGACAGGCTTAAAATTTGGGGGTGAAGGGACCTGCTCGCCTGTTGGCAATGCCAGGTGGATCCCGGCAATATTATGGTTTTATCCCTACGGGTATAAGTTTGAGTTTTACTCTCCTAATGCCAAGTATTTAAAACCTCTAGAAACCAATGATTTGACAATCAATGATTGCGCGATACTTTCAATTTGAATATTCAAAGGCTCCACAAAATGGGCTATCTTTTTGTGAAACTGAGCACATCCCCATCTAGCAGAGGGTCTAGGGGAACAAGATTTGGTGGGGCCACTCTCCCCACCCTTTGCTTTTGGGACATTTGCAGGGTTTTATCCATCTTTCCCCAAACAGAGCAGATGCCTCAAAACTGGCTCAGTGTTTTCCCCTCAGACACACAGGCTGGGCTCCAGCCCTCTCATATTTCATCTGCTACCTGCAGAGAGGGTTCTGCAAGGGACTGAGTTGTTTTTTGCACATTTTTTCACAGTTTTAAGGCTAAAGACTAAGATTTTGGGGCCAAAATGGCAGTGGGTGGGCGTGGTGTAACAAAGAAGCTGCCCTGGACACCCACGTAGCTAAATCTACATGAACCCCACTTTTTTCCACAGCACTCCCTTTCCTCTGCCCAAATACTGGGCTTATACTGGAGTTTATTTGCATTTTCCCCTAATTCAGCCTATTTGCTCTTGCTTCACAAACTGGACCCTCTCTTCTTACACACCTCAGCACTGGCCTGCCCTCTGTGCTGCGAGTGATGGGGTTTCAGTGTGTGGTAGGATGACACAGTTTGTGATTAACCCTTCATCACTGTACAATACTGACATAGTTGGGTTTTTTAGGTTACGTTTAAACTTCTCCCTGGGCACCACAGTCTCTGCCGTGCCCCGGGAATAGCTGGCTGAGGCAGAAAGCAGGCCAGGCTGTTAATAATCTACTAGCAATTCAGTCTGGCTATTGTTGCAGCTGAATCTTTTCTTTTCCTTTAAGTTGAATAAATACATTTGATTTCTGTGGGGAGTGGTTGCAGCAGCGATGCCATTTCTTGCATGACACGTGCCCCTGCAGCTCCCAGTAGGCCAAGCTTTGCCTGGAGCAGCTCTGCAGGGATGCTTCCCACCAGCCCCTCTGGTGAGCAGCCCTCTCCCCCATCCTGCGATGCAGTAAAACAGAGAGGGCTGTGCTGGAGGAGCTGTGTGGGGCGGTGTGTCACAGGGGAGGACACAGGGCTGCCTGTGCTAAGCAGTCTGGGACCTGAAGCTCTTGATGTTGCTGGGGCTGCTTCCCAGTGAAGCATCGGTGGTGGGTGGGTAGAGCCCAGAGAAGCCTTGGGCGCTGTGCAGGGGAGACAGATCTGCTGGGATAATGTTTATCTCTGTAACCAGAGACCACGGAGCTGGGTGCGCAGGCTGCTCAGTCCTGACTGAGCTGTACGCCTTAAGGAAACAGGAGCCACCCATGCTCAGGCTGTTCCTGCATGTCCTGGGTTTCGGAGACTTTCCAGGCTCACAGGAACCCTGCCTTGGTCAAGAGCAGGATGCCAGAGTGTGTCAAACACTTCTGAGACAGCTCAGAAACTTACCATACCTGCTTCTTGCTCAGAACCTGGTGGCAATACAGCCAGACTGACCCCAGTGTCCCTGGTCCATGCAACACCCTTGAAGGCAGTACAGATGAGGTAGCTGATGGTGACTGCTTTGCCACTTTGTGCAAATACAGACAGCACTCCAGCCTGGTGATGCTGTCGGTTGTGGTGTGGAAGAAGGCTGTGGGCTCGTGCGGGCCTCAGCTTTGGGGGCAGAGGGGCTGGGTGCAGGGCAGGGAGACCTGCACACACCCTGAGATGCTCTGGGGCTCCTTGCCATGCCCTGGCCCATAGTCAGGGGAGTGGGTGCCAGTCTGGGATGCTGCACACCTGCCTCTGGTGCTCATGGACCAAACAGGGAGGCAGCCAGGTTCATCTCACCCTGTGCTTAGCACATGTGTGGAGGAGCCCTGTCTGCGGGCTGTTTCCCTGGGCTGAGATTTCACTTTTTCTCTGGGGCCCGACCTGTGGTGGTGACCTTGGGATCGCTCTAGCATTGCTGCAAGCCCTGTCCCTGCTGCCCTCTGCTGCAGCAGGCTGTGGGACCTGTGGGGTAGAAGTAGTGGAGCTGAGCACCTGAAGACATAAATGGGCTCTGCTGAGCATGTTGCACCAGGACTGCTGGAGCTCTGGCTCTTGCAGCTGCTCCTCAGATGGGCTGCAAGGTGTCAGGGTGAGGGATCTGTGCCAAGGCAGCCTGCACAGTGTGCTCTTTTGGGGCAGCTGCTGAGATCCCTGGGAGCACTTGTTCCATCCTTTGATGCCAGAACATATCCGGGATGGTTTGCAGGTGGTTGAACAGCCAGGGAGGTGTTGTCTGCCAGGTGTGGGCTGAGCAAGGGGCTTGTACGGTTGCCCCACATATGCTGAGGTGCAGGGACATTCCTGAGCTACAGGATGAGGTGTGCTAGGGACAGTGCTGGGTGGTATGCCTGCAGAAACCTCTTTTTGTGTAGAGGCTTTGTGTGGAGGACTGGCCTGGCCCTCTTGACAGCTCTCTGCTGTCAGGTATTACTGTAACATTACTGGTATTGCTGCCTGTTGGCAGGTGCAGTGCTGTGTGCCCAGTCCATGCTCCCCTGCAGAGAGGTGCCCGCAGGCAGCATGGCATGAAGCGATGCTCTGGGCCTGGTCCTGTGACTCCCGTGCCATTTCTGATTCCTGGAGGGTGGTGAGAAGGCTCCAAATGCCCCATCAGCCCCAGGATTTGAGGAGAAAAGGCAAGGAGAGCTTTAAAGAATCTAATCAGTGCACACTCTCAGGCCCTGAAAAGCTCCTAATCTTGCTCAGCGACGCTTTTGCTGCTGCTCCTGTGGGTCCAGGCTGGGAGGCGAGATGGGACAAAGGGGGACAGCCTCCCCCAGGTACGGACGCAGCGGGCGGGGTCGGCAGCAGCTGCGGGAGCTGCACAGGACTCGCTGTGCGTGTTCGTGTGCGCAGAGCTACCTCTAGTGGCCGTGGGCCCCGACCTGCCACCGGCACTTCAGCTCAGCCTTGCTCTCAGCTACAGCTCCAGGTGGCAAGGGGCTGCCTTACGCCCATGGACAAGCGGCTTCAGTCACGTCACTTGGATTGACACCGTCTAGGCAAGCCGGGGAACAGCTCTGTGTCTCCCTCAGGGCAAGAGGGAAATTGGGGAGGACGTGTTTTGGGCACTGCAGGTGGGAAGGGTGATGAGGCTTCCTCGTGCTCAGAGCAGCAGGCAGGATGGTGCCTTGACTGTCCTTGCCAAAACCCTAAGCTGACTGCCAGAACCTGCTGTAGTATGGTGAGCCTTATTTGCTTGTAGCCTTCTGTGCTGTGAGCTCAAACATGGCGTGCCTTTGCTTCTCTGGCCATAAGTGTTGCCCAAGACAATGCCATGTTCACAGCGTGTCAGCGATGTACATTTATGCTGCTAGGTAACCAGATGCCATTATACAGACTCTGTGCTACCAGGGAGGGCCTCCCTCAGTCCCTGCCTTGCTCCCCAGTCTTCCCAAATCTCTTCTGGTAATGTTGCTCTGTAGGTACAGTTCTAAGGTTCAGAGCAAACTGAAAAGAAAGCACCTGAGATCCATGTTTGTAGGAAATGCCCATAGAGTGTAGATATTTTTCAGGCTGTGTATTTTACTTCTATCACTGGAGGACTGTGAGCAGTGACTTTCATAACGCACTAGACGGCACCACTATAAGCTACGTGTGATATATCCAGGTGATTGTATTTCTAAACAGAGCATAAAGCATTGCATGTTGTTAGCATCCTCTCTTTGAAGGACCAGCTTTAGGAAAAAGCACACAAGTAATTAATTTGCTTCAATAATGGTCCATTTTTCTTTCTCTCCAGGTCTTATCTCTCATCAATAAGTTCTCCGGCCTTCATAAGTTCCCCAGATGGGACTTCCATCCTCTTTTGCCCAGGCAGAGTTATCATGGAGCGTCGTTGCCTCTGAGGGCTGCTCTGGTGAGGGGTGGCTTATCCTGGGGGTAAGCTCATTTGCCACAGTCATGAATGGTGGGAAGGAGTAGGGTGAGGTGGCAGCATAGCTGGCGGAGTAGTGGACATCTTCAAGAGGGTGCAGAGGGTGAGGCTGGGCTCCAGGGATGGCTGGGGTCCAACCTGAGCTTCGGTATGGGGAAATGCCTCCGGACTCGTGTGAGGAGAGGCAGCTGGTGCTGGCAGGCAGTGCTTGTAGGGGGTCTGAGCATGCACCATCCAACTGGCTGAGACTGTCGGGTGAGGTCTGCTCCCAGGGCTCTCTCTGCATGGAAGTGGGGAGAGAATGCAAGAAAGACCCTTAAGAATAAAAGTTTGTCCCGGAGGTAATGACATCTCTAACCTAGCTTTGCCAAGCCAAGCTATCCCCAGAGCTTGGCTGAGAACACTCACAAGGACTTTTGTTCTTCTGGAGCAGCACTTGGTGTTAAAACCATTGAAAGGAAATATTCATGCAGTCAATAGTGGGCAAGGCCTGAAATAGGCTCCCAAGGGGACTGACCAGCCCTGACCCTGCAGGGTACAGGAGCTCTTGCCCTGGGGGGCTGAATGGAGCTGCCTCCCAAGAAGTGGCAGGGATGGGGGTAGGCAACAGCCTGGAGCTAACAGAGGATGTTTCTAGGAACTTAAGGAGTTTAATGGAGTAGTTGCTTTGGGGAGCAGGGAAGGGTGTTAATTTAGGAGCTGGTCTCCAACAGGAAGAGGGGACAATTAGACGGAGGCCAGCAACAGAGAGAAAAATGTAGCCCCTCAGCCCTGCCCCATCTGCTGTGTGCTCTGCTGCAGCTGCCTCCTGTGACAGCCACATCCTTCCTGCACAAGTCTCCCTGATTTAACCCCAGCTTTAAATTGGGTAATTTTTTATTAGGTGTCTGAGAACTGTAGACTCACTCACTAGTAGGAAGTGCGCTGTGTCATTAGGGAAGGAAGTCAGGAGAGGGGGCACAGAAGAAGGGCTGAAGAAGGAGCTGGTACCAGCTGTGAGGGGAGTAGGACGGTAATCCCCATATTGGTCGGTGAGATATGGGTCCAGAAGTGCCGAGTAGCCCTGGGCGGCAGAGGAATCACATGAGAAGGGCTTGGACCCTAGAGGGGATGAGTAGACATCACTGACAAACTGCTTTGTGTTGTGGAAATCCAACTCAGATGTGAAGGATCTCCTGATGCCGTAGTAACCAGCAGTGGTAGGTGAGCCTGTGGTGGTCAGAAAAAAAGGGTTGGCTAAAAGGAAACCATAACAGCAGCACCTGGGGAGCCACAGAGCTATGGGCACCTCTGCAGCTGCCAAGTAGAGCCCTTTTCTCTCTAGTATCACCCAGGGCAGGAATCAATCCTGTCTTGAAAGAGATGTGTCAACACAAGTGCTTTTAGCACCTCGGACTGCTCTGATCCAGCTGATGACCTCCATCTGCAGCAAACTGTGTTTTGGGAAGCTTCAGATAGAAGGCCAGGGGGAGGGAGGTTAGTTTTGCCAGTATTTGCTGCTTTCTTGCTCTGCTACAGCCTTTGGAGAGAAGGATGGGATAACAGCTGCAAAACCAACTGCCTCTGTTCCAGCCTCATCCCCGGTTCCCTGCTCAAGGGACAAAAAAGTCAGCTCCTGGGTTTGTACTTTCTTTCTTCAGCTTCAGGGAAAACTGGAAGGTGTACAGGGAAAAGAAAGGGTTCTGTGTGCCACCTCTATCAAAAGAGGTGGGAACTTTTTTAATTACTTCTTTCCCCTCTTTGAGAGTTTCATACAAGATTACAGGGGTCTTTCTTTTTTTTTTTGTTTGGTCACTGTTGCTGTTTGACTCTTACAATTACTTTTCTCCTGGGCTCTGAGAGGTGGCCTGCTCCATGGCTCCTTTGTTCACTTCAAGTCCTTTGGAAGAGACGAGACAGGACCAGTGCAACCTACATGAAAGGTATTTATCAGTGCAGGAACACCTCACCTGGCATTTGGACAAATGACGACTGCGGTGTGCTGGTGCTTCCCTGCAAAAAAATAAAGATATGTTTAAAAATGCACTTGTTATCAGTGTGAAGAGCTTAACCACAAGATTTCAGGCTTGGGGCGCCTCAGGTGTTAGCAGATGTAGGCTAAGGAGAGATTTTGAAGGTCTTGTGTGGAGCTGGTAACAGTAGAAAGATCAATATAAGTGTCTTCCTTCTTATGTATTGCTGGGTTCCTTAATGCGGGCGTAGTGCTGAGCAGTCTGTTGGTGCTGGCACAAAACAGGACTCAATAAGCTGGTATCTAAGCTCTTGGCTGGTCAAACAGACAGATTCTGCACTGCCCACGTTCTATCTCAGCTCTCCTGTGCTGCATCTACCTACCACAGAGCTGCTTCAGCTGGCCCCTCTAGCAGAACAAGCAGGCTGTGTGCACAAGACAGTTATTTCCAGCTCCTGCTTGGGTGCTACAGCAGTACTGATAGTAATAAAATCTTTTCTTGGCCTCTAGGTAAGGGAGAATTAGCCTCAAGTGACCCTAGTGCTTTCAGTGGCTAATTCCTCACAAAGCTCTGTGGCAAAAGGATCTAACTCAACTCCAGTGTGGAGTTTCATTACGTTCTGTCTTCGAACCTCCAAACCCATCGAGCAGGAGTACAGTGCTCATGGCTGCGTTTAATTCAGCTGTGCTGTGGCCCTGGCCAGCGATGGTGACAGGCTATTTTCGGTTTGCATAGCGCAAACAAGAGGTTCCTGCCGTAGCGGGCAACCAAATTTAGAGGTTTAGATTTGAATTAAATTTGCCAATGCTAGGACTTCCTTTTACTGCTGAGGGAGGTTTGCAGCTGCTCCTTGCTCCGTCATGAAAATGAGCTCTGAGCCCATACAAGTCACACAGGCTGCAGGAGTGATAGAGGGTGTCAGGGAGGAACCCTTTGGCTTGCGGGCAAATGAGCGTTCCCGTTGCAGGGTCAGGGCCAGGGCTTGCACCTGTCTCCAGCTGGGCCATTTTCGGCCACAGACCTCAGTGAGGATCACAGTAATGCCCACTGCCCTGCAAAGCTAAAGCCTCCACATGCAAATCTGGTCTCGGCAGACGCCCCTCTCTCAGCGTCCATGTCACCCAGTAATACCTTCTCCTGCTTCAGGGCTTTTCTCTCGCCACCTCCTCTGCCTGCCTCTGGCCATTGTCTCCTGCAGCCAGCTTGTGTCTACATTCACAGAGGAGGAATTTCTTTGAAAGTTACACTGTAGGCTTCAGAGCTAGTGTTTTGACCCCAGTCTTAACACCCCACTGGGCAGTACTCTAGTACTGTCAGCTGGTACCTCTCATACTGTATTTAAGGAAAAAGTTGATCTTGGAGATGCAGGTAGCACAGATGTTACCTACACATCAAAAGGCTGCAGTGATGAGAGCTGGGATGATTTGCTGGAGAGACAGGAAGGTCTTGGGGCACATCTGTCAGTCAGTATGGAACATTTCAAATTACCAGTACATCTAAGTTTATCTTTCATCCTGCCTGCTCAGCAGCCACTAAAACTATCTGACTGTGTGTCACAGGCAGCAGGTCCTCTTGCACACACCTACGACAGATAACCCCAGAGGTGACATTAGCTGCAAGGGCTTTACCTGCCCTCATTCAATTGCAAGACCCTCTGCAGCAGCCCATCTTTGACCTTCATCATTGCAGGCACCCACATGCTTGCAGAGACTTGTGTTTCACTCGCCTCCTGGTTCCTTTATCAGGGGATAAATGGCTTGGCTTAATTGAAGCCCATTAGTTCATTTCCTCCCTGTATTACTTCCTTTCAGTGCTGTGGGACTGGGGTAGTTGGATCTTCTGCAACATGTCAGTGTGTCTGTTTAGCATCACTTGAGCCCACAGCATATTCAGCTGTTGACAAGCTTGGTCTCAGCCTGCCTTGCACGTCACTGGGCAGACTGGCAGGGGGTACTCCAGAGAGCTGTGTGGCTTCACTGCCATGGCAACCCAGGAGCATTGTTTAGCTCTAAGGCTGCCTTGGGGGACTAAATGTAAGGATGCAGGTAAAAATAATCACCTGGTCTTGCAAAGGGGACCTATGGTGCTCTTTGACTATTCTTTGGCTTCAGTCTATCTCTCCTAAGGGCACAGTCTGTAATACAGCAGCCGAAGTCATAAAAATTAATAATTAAAGCAAAAATTAGTCTGGGCAGGGCACCTCACTGGTCTGCTGTCAGGAAGTTTGCTGAACGGTTTTTCCCTGGCCTCTGAGTGCTGCTGGGCAAAAGTGGTCCATCTGTGTACCTACCAGTTTCCCCACCTGAGGAAAGAGGGAAACCTTTTTATGATGCAAAGAGCAACTGCTGGTTCGTGCCTATGCTGTGGATGAGCTAAAGGAGAAAAGTCAGACCCTCTCTAAAGCCCAGAACCAAACCCTTCTGTTCTGTAGTTTGTGGGAACTCAGAAGCCAAATTTGTGTGGTTTTCATCACAGCACACACTGGTTTCTATCATTCCATGTGTGCAGGGCCTGGCTGTCATGAAATTGTTGCTGTTCTGCCGCCTCAGTAAACAGCCCAGCAGCTCACTGCTGATGAGCAATGACCTTCCTTCAGCAGATCTCCTCCATAGACCATCCCTTGCACAATAAAGGCTTGCTGATTTTTGGAGCAAAGGTCATGTTCAAACAAAAGATGCAGCCAAATTACACCACATCATAAATATACAAAGGGACGCTCAGTTATCTGCCATTTGCTTTGATTCTGGATTATATTATGTCAGATAAACAGAGCTGCTCTTACAGCTGTTCTTTTCATGATAGATTCGAGCAAACACGGATGTTTACCCTGCGCAATAATTTTTTGTCTCTCATAAAGAATTAGCAACAGGACTGATTTTGCGTTAGATAGACATACAACTGCTAAGCTATATAGAACACAAAGCAAAGGGCAATAAAACAAGCAGCGAGTGTTTTACGGTTCCTAGGACTTTTGATTGCAGCCGTTGAAGCTGCCGCCTCCAGAAAGGGAGAAGGTAAAGCAGGACAGTCATCAGCCAGGATCTGTTTTCTCAGTGAGTGCAAACACAGAGGTTGCTTCCTGCTGCTCCCCAAAGCAGTCATCTTAAATGCCTGCCTGGTGGGAGTAGGTGTTTCCCAGTGACTGTCCATGGCTCAGGGGGTCTTCTGCCTTTCTGCATTAGCTGAAGGCTGTGAAGATATCTCTGCTATATCTTGCTTTGTTTGGTAATGCCCATGCTGGTTTTCTGCCTGTTTTGACACCCAGACTTAAAATGCGTGAAAGTAACAGTGAGAAAAATACTTGCAAGTCTCTTTGAGGTCTCTGTTTTGCTAAAGGCAAAAAGCTTGAGGTAAATGGTTTGGAGGGAAAAGAGCGTCAAAATTCCTAGGAAGTATTTTCTGCTGCCAGTAATTTGGGCTTCTGCTCCCAGGACACAAGTTCAGCAGCTTGTCTGCATCTCCATCTGTTAGTGGCCCTATTGCTCGAGGTCACCCTGGAAGTGAAGTGCTGCTGCTGGTAAAGGTGAGCCTTGAGAGCACTCAAGGGATGGCTTACTGTGCACTGCATGCCACGTGCAGGCACCTGCAATATTGTGTCCTCTTCTGGGGACAGCATTGCTTTCCTGGCTAGTAACTGAGAAAAAACCAAGGTAGGGTACTATAACTTGACTTAAGTTTCCTGTTGCCATAGAACCACTTTAAGAAGCAATGATCTTTTATAAACTGATGCTTGGCCTCTTTCCAGTTGATAACATCATTGCATCTCCCCTGGCACTCCAGTATGCCAGAGAGGAGCTGGAAGAAGCACAACATTCAGTCTATTTTTGCAGCACTGAGTTGTTCAAGCCTAGCTAGTGAAAAAGGAAGTTTACTTGGAAAGGTGTCGTACGCAGGCTTGAAAGGAATGAGAAATTTAGCATTACTGATTTGCTTAAAAAAAAAAAAAAAAACAAGTAAAGTAATTAAATCTCTCAAAGGTTCACTGGTGTCAAAAATCAAGGAGCCATCTGTGATCTTTTGGGGTAAACACTAGTGTCGGAAATGGTTTTGCTATTCCCTGTTGATACTGTCAGTGCCCCGAACTCCACAGAAATGCTCTTTAAACCAAAGGATTACATGGCATGATGTTTTTGGGTTTTAGTTTATTTTTTTTAAAAAAAAGGTGGGTGGGAAGTGACTTACACTGAAGTAGGAGCCACTGCTCTGCCTCGATCGTTTTTCAGCAAGAAGGTCTTTGACTGTGTGTTTCACTCTCACTCCTTGGTACACCCGTTTGCTGAAATCTGTAGGGACTGAGGGGATGAAACAAGCATTGGAGGAGTTCAGTGAAAGCACAGAGCAGCTGGAAGAGGTTGTTACAGAAGAAGAAGAAAACTCATCACCTCTGTACACTACGTTAAGAAGGAAACATACAAGGCTGCTATTATTAATACAAAATCCTCTTTTAGGAGCCCAACAGCAAGGGCTGCTCATTTGCAGAGAACAAGCACTGAGGTGCCCTAACACCTCCCCTGTATTTCAGCATTGGGTGCCGTGTGGTTTCCCTCTGTGCCAGATATGGCTGGCTGATGGGTTTTTTTGACTTTAACCATACAGCCCCTATCGCTTCCAGCAGAGATGCTGTGGGTTAGCCTCACATTGCCCTTCTGGAGTTGCTGGCTTTCAGCACATCACTCTCTGAGCTTTGATCTCGGTGCAGCAAAGGTGGAAATACTCCGGACGGTTGAAGTTTGCTAAGAACAGTGAAGTGAATCACAGTGCAGGTCTCAGGAAAGGAAAAGGAGCCAGCTGCTCAGGCTCTTTTATCCTGGTTGGCAGGCTGTGCCCAAACAGAGAGCTTGCACCTGTAGAGCCAGGGAGGAATCTTCATATGGGCTTTTATTGAAATCTTCCAAACAAGAACTTAACTTTGAAGCTAATCCCTTGGAAAACATGCGGCCATGTTGTCCCAAGGGAACACAAACAGCCATTCGACAGCTGATGTGTTTGATCTCTAAAATCGTGATTTATTGTTTTGCCCATCTGCTTTTCAGGATGTGTCATATGGCACCATTTATCACTTTCAGTCATGTGCCATTATGTGCCCAGGTGCAAATACATATGGAGACCTTAGAAAAGGAAGAGTAAAAGGTTTAAACAGCAAAGATTTCAGTGCTGGTTTGGAGTTAGTCCAAATGTTTTCTGTTGGGCCATAGACATTGCAATTTGGGCTACTTCGACTTCGTTTTGGTGTTTCAGTACTAACCAGAGAGATTTCAAGCAAGAGTGGGCAGAAGACAAACACATTGCAAGAGACAGTGCCTGAGAAAGCTTATGGTCAAAATAGCCATGAAAGCTGATTCTTCAATCCAACCAGTGAGTATCAGGGCCCAGTCAGAAGTGGGTATCAACTCTCGCAGCTGAGAGGTATCCGTATGCTGGAGCCAGCTCTTTTCCATGGCCCAAAAAAGAAATCTCCCTCCTGTAGTCACTCTTCAGGGCTGTTTTTACTAAGAGATGTAGGAAACATGGGCACCTGGTGCTCATGTGTAGCTGGAGCTCAAAAGCTGCAGCAGAGCAGGTATAACTGCCAGAAATAATGAGAGTTCCTTTAGAGGTACAGCACTGCAATTTGATAGGAAAGCCTGAGCTGTATATCACAGTTCATTTGGCTCCATCATAGCTTGGTACCTGTGATAACTCACGCACCCTTTGCTAGTTGCATCCAGTTGAAGATTCCTGCCTTGATTCAGCACAGAACTTTTGGAGGAGGACTGAAGACAAGGAGATGGTCTTATGTTTAATTTTCAGAGTGGGGATCTTTCTAAAATAGCATCACTGGAAAAGCTGTGAACAGCTTTTATTCTTTTATTATGCAGTCTGATATTGCTATTGCAGTTACGTCACTTGTGCACTCACAGTTATTCCTTCTGAGCTCTTATAAGTAAGAATGTCTCTGTCCTTGTAATGTCTCTGTCCTCTAACTGCATTTTTAACTTAGCAGTCCAGCCTCATATAACTAAACTTGTTGCTTTCAGTGAGCTATTCAGCAGGAACAGATGCTGAGCTATTAAAACATGAGATAACTCTGTTATTGGCAGCATCAGGGAAAGGAATGATAATTTAGGCCCGAGTTTATAAAATTTTTAAGCAAATTGAATCATATTTCACATCACTTTGATCTAACTGCCTTTTGGAAAAATATTGCATTGTGAAGGAATATAAACTCAGCCTAGAGAAAGAGGAACACGCTAATAGGTATTATTAAATTCTTGGGACATTAAAGATGCTCCATGTCCATTTCAGACAATCCTTCTTTATGATTCTTTTTTTTTTAATAGGAGCCCCAAACCAGCACAATGTGTTCTTCCCCTGATATTTCTATGAAGATGCATCTTTATGCTTGAGAAAAGTTAAGGTGCTGAAACTCACCTGTTTCCATTGTCACTGCTGACAAGTCCCAGCTCTTAGATACTGCAGGACTTTGGAGAAGGGCTGTCTGTCATGAGCTTCCAAGAGCAGAGTGAAGTCAGTGCTCATACTGTACTGGTAAAGTTCCAGCTGAGCCTGATGGAAATAGGTTATCTACAATTTCATGATCTCTCCACAATACCTCGCTTGGCATTTGCTTAAATGCAAATCTCTTGATGCGTTTTGCTCCAATTTGCATGGTCAGTATGCATCATTCACAAAGAGTTTCTTTCCTGCTTGAGCTGACATTTCATGGATAAAAATTGAGCTGAGCTTTACCAATGGAAAAATCTTGGGTTAAAGTAAAAAGCTTCTGAGTTCCTGCAGTGCTGAGCTGTCTCCTTCCAGGTGAAGAACTGATGTGGAAGAATAAGGCTTGGGAAAGATCATCTTCCCCTGTGTAAGCGTGAGATACCCATGTGCTGTTGAAGGCCTTAGTTGGGGAGTAGCAGTGTCTCTCTGGGATCCCACGGGTCAGCTTGTGCATTGCACAATTACCACTGGATCTTTGGATGTTGTGAACCCAGGGGGCTTTGCATGACACCCGCCAGGACCTGTGGGGAGAGGGGTACCACTCATATAGGGACAGCATGCTCATGGGACTGGCAGGAACATCCTCTAGCAAACCCACACGCTCCCTGGGGGGAGGCCAGGGTTTGGCTCCCTATTATCAAGCAAGGGGTCCCCTTTCTAAAGCTCTGAGGTTAGTCTTCAGTGAGGTGCCAGGAGGGTAAACAGCAGCCAAGAAAGGACCTGTTCTTACACTGCTGCTCAGCCCAGATTAAAGGGACTTTTGGCCACATCTGCTATAGTCATTCCTCTGATCCCAGTCTCCAAATGGTAGCAAGTCTGTTTTTGCAATATCTGAACCCCAAGGCAGAGTTAAGCCTGTAAATTCTTCTCTAAGCACTGTAGCTTATACCCTAGTTCTGATACCCAGCCACATTTGCTGTAGGAGAGCCGTTTCCCCTGTAGTGTCGCTAGCACAACCTATCAGTGTGGGGAGGACAGGCTGTGGTGAGGCAGATGATCTCTGGAGTGTTTTGTGTACGAGCAGAGTGAGCTGGTGTGCAGCGCTGCTGTGCTCATCTTACATAAGCAGGATAAGACTGGCACCAATATGTTCCTCATAATTAAATACTTCTCTTGTGGACTCTGCTGCCAGCATGCGGGTCTATTAGGTAAGATCTGTCCCTCTTCATAATTCCATGTGCTTTCTCCAATGTTAGCCCAGAGATGAATTTGGCCTGTCATGTGAACTGCCTTCCTGGGGAGGGCTATTGGGTGTTTAAGTGTAATTATTCTTTTCCTTCAGAAGAAAAATAAAATACAAAGTGCAGCACCTGCTGAAGGCTGCGTCTGCTCAGACCATCCAGGCAAGTGGGGAAGGCAGAGCTGAAATGAAATCCTGAATAATTCCCAATATTCTTAACTTGCAGAATGACTCGGGTATTCTACCTGCTCAGGCACGGAGCCCAGGGCCAAGAGGACATCACACAATCAAACTTCTGAAAGACTTGAGCTCCTGAATACAGTCTTTCAGTATGCATATGCATCCTCTTATACAGGACAAGTCTCATTTTGGCCCATCCATTTCTGGCCACTCCCTCCCAGTACCCACAGATGTCTGGGATTTGGCTGACAGAATGGGCAGGAGGCACCAGGCAGGGAGGGGAAGCGTGGGCAGATGTAAAGTTGCGACAGACAAGGGCTAGTTTTGCTTTGTCAGCAACAGGCTTCATTTGCCACCTGCCTCCTGGCAGGTTTCCCAGGTAGTTTTGTCTCCTGTGCCGGATATTTATATACTTTGGTTGGGATATACAAGTTAAATCCCAGCCCTATTCAAGCTGATAGCTTTGCACTGTCTAGCCAGTCCAGGTGTTTTCTGTACTGATTAGAAAACGGTTAAATTGGAAGCAATAATCCTACAGAAAACAAATAAATGGAGATAAAATAAACTCAGCTAGCCACCTTTTAGATGACATCTACCTCTGACCTTGTGTTTTCTTTTGAAAAAGCATCAGACTCAGATTTTCTATTTACGTTAGTGAATTAGGGCATGTACGTTCCATTCATGCCAGAGGAGACGGGCAGTGCGTATGACAGGTGTTGCAGAAGCAGTTGTGTGTTAGCAAGCCACGCTTCGCGGCACATTTTGTACAGTCCTGTTTGGTTTTAGGATGGCATCGACCTGTGTCCGAGCCAACTTCCTGAGAATTGTCTCCTTTTTTTCTGTTACAAAAGCCTGGAACGGCAGATGTAAAAGGCAATATGTATTTGTTTAGTTCAAACTGTCACCTCAACGTGTCTTCCCGTTGCTGAGTGACGGGAGTACGTTGCATTCGAGCGGCGGGGACTCTCCCGTTCATCCCGGGGAGTGATGCTGGAGGCACCAGGAATTAACACGCGCGGCAATAGCAAAGCCTGTGTCGTCCTCCGTGGTCCACCACCGCAAAGCCGGGTCCCCCACCAGCTCTTAAACTAAGAACCGTGGTCCCGCCTCCCTGGACACCAGTTTCCCGGAGCCAGCCCCAAAGGACTCGGGAACCTTTGCGAGCCGGCGCCGCTTCCCGGCGGGGCCGCTCGGCAGCTGTACGCCCGCAGCGGGCTCCTGCGCGGGGATTGGTCGGCGGCTCGGCGGAGGCGGCTCCTATTGGTCAGGCGGGCGCGGTCCGTTGGGTTCCGGCGCCCCCCGGCGGGGCAGGAGCAGGCGGAGGCTGAGCGGGGCGCTGCCCGGCGCCTCGGGGGTCTCCCCGCCGCGGTGGCTCGGCCCAGGCTCCGGCCGCCCCCGCAGGGCATCGCCCGGGCCGGTTTCGGGCGGTGCGTGATCGCGGCGCAGAGGGGAACCTCCGGCGACTCCGCCCCGCCCGTCGGGGCCGGCGGCCCCGGCTATGCCGCCCGCTAAGGCCGGCGGTAAGGGGGCCTTGGTGCTGCAGTGCGAGTGGGAGGCGTGCACCTTCGTGGCCTCGAAGATGGAGGAGTTTTGCGAGCACGTGGCCCAGCACCTGCAGCAGCACCTTCCCGGGGAGCAGCGGGACGAGGTGGACCCTCTCGGTAAGGAGGTAGCAGCCTCGGCAGCTCAGCAGCCCACCCGCTTCTCTGAGGGAGTTCGTGGCGAGGGAATCTTCCTCCCCACGAGATGGGCAGTGCTGCCTCTTGCTGGACTGGAATCTCATGGAAAAAAAGCCCTGCTGTTCCTCTGTCTGCAGGAACCAGAGCTTTACTTGGAGCTTTTCCGTCAGACCCTTATGGCCTCTGTGTCTCCTGTTTGTGTTGCAGAGGAATACACGTGTTTGTGGCAGGAGTGTGGCTTCTGTTCCCCAGAGAGCTCAGCTGATCTCACTCGCCACGTCTATTTCCACTGCTACCACACCAAGCTGAAGCAGTGGGGGCTGCGGGCCCTGCAGAGCCAGTCGGACGTGAGCCATTGCCAGCTGGACTTCCAGAGCCGCAATATCATCCCTGAGATCCAGGAGAACTTCCTGTGCCTGTGGGAGTACTGTGAGGTGAGAACAGGGGACGTGGTTTCGCTGGTTTCACTTTCTTATGTGTTAACCTGTGATGTGGCAGCTGAGGGAAGGAAAGCTGCCCGTGCCTTGCAGCTCACTCACGTGCCTGCCTGTTGGCTGGGGTTGTACAGGTGTGAAGGCGCCTGTTGTGCTCTGGCTAAGGCCAGCTCGTGCTGGTCTCTTCACCCTGTTCTGTCTGTTGTTGCTCCCCTACAGAGATCATTTGATAACCCCGAGTGGTTCTATCGGCATGTGGAGGATCACAGCTTCTGTTCAGAGTACAAGGCAGCAGGGAAGGAGAACCACGTGGTCCTCTGTGGCTGGAAAGGTCAGCGGGTGTGTGCAAGGCCTCTCTAGAGAGGTTTGCACGGGGCTGAATTGCAAACGTTGTACAGAGAGAGGCTCTGCGTTCTGTGGCAGAGCCTCTTGAACTTAGGTGAAATACACGTGCCTGGTCCTGGCAGTGAAATGTTCCTGTAGAATTGTGGAATCTATTTAAGTGCTTACTACTGAACTTTTCATTTATATAACTATATATTAGGGTTGGGGTTTTTTTAAATAATTTCTCTCCCCTGTGTTTGTGCGATTGCCTTAACTGCTTGCAGTGTGTAGGAGGCACACCAGTTGTACCCTGGTGACTTCACCCTGCTGTGACCCTGCTCTGTGGCTTCTTTGGAGCAGGGAGTTGATCCTTCCTAGTTAAAACAGAGGCCAGAAGCCTGCTGTTCAGTCAGGCTGTGGGTCGTGACCCACATGTGAAGGATCTTAACGGTGTTCTGTTGTTGTTTCTGTTCAGACTGTGACTGCACCTTCAAGGGGCGCTGCAAACTGCGGGAACACTTGCGCAGCCACACGCAGGAGAAGGTGGTGGCCTGTCCAACTTGTGGGGGCATGTTTGCCAACAACACCAAGTTCTTTGACCATATCCGCCGTCAGACTGCGCTGGACCGTAAGCTCTTGCGGGTGGGGGAGCAGTGGGCTGTGAGCGCTCCTGGCTGGGCCATTTGCATTGCTAGAGCTGCCTGTTCCCTGTGAGCAGAGGGCACAGCTGTGCCTGGAAGCAGCCTGGCTTCTCTGATGGCTGGACACTGATGGATCTCTGACAAGTGGAGGCTGACAAGGCTGCACAGGGCTCATCAGCTCCTCTGCAGCCAGAGCTGTTCCTCCGGTAGAGACCCAGGACGGAAGTCAACAGGGCACTTGCAGCAGCACTGGGATGTGCTTGTTGAGTTCACTTGAGCTGTGTGTGTTTGTGTGATGATTGTTCCTCAGCTCCTGTGCTGGCAGCACGAGGAGGCTGTGCAAAGGGGAGGCAGGCTGGTCTTTGCAAGTATGTGTTTGGTTTGGTTTGGTTGGCTTTGTAGTCAGTGCCTGCTGTCTCTGCCTGGGGAGAAGGGTTCCTGGCTCCACTGCAACTACCTTTTTCTCACTTGCTGCTCTTTGTGCCCTTCTCTTTGCACTGATCTCTTTTCTCATAACCTCCTCCCCTTTCTCCCTGGCCCTGATGCTGCAGAGCAGAGGTTTCAGTGTTCTCACTGCTCCAAGAGGTTTGCAACAGAGAGGCTGCTCCGTGACCATATGAGGAACCATGGTGAGTAAAGGCTCCTTCTCCTGGCTGAGGCTCTGAAGAGTGTGTGCCCTCCCCTGCTTTAAGGTAATGTTTTCCACCCGTTCTTTTGCACAGTGAACCATTACAAGTGCCCTCTGTGTGACATGACCTGCCCGCTGCCCTCCTCCCTGCGTAATCACATTCGTTTTCGGCACAGCGAGGAGCGGCCATTCAAATGTGACTACTGTGACTACAGGTGAGGACCAGAGCTTTCCATCTAGCCAGACTGGTGACAGAGAAGCCCAGAGAGGCACGTGTGTGCACACGCTGAACAGTGTTCAACAGTGTTCCCTTATCATTGCCTTTTAGCTGCAAGAATCTCATTGACCTGAGGAAACATCTGGACACGCACAGCAAAGAGCCAGCCTATCGCTGCGAGTTTGAGGCTTGCAGCTTCACTGCACGTTCCCTCTGCTCCATCAAACTGCACTACCGGAAAGTCCATGAGGTGGGAAGGGAGCAGAGGGCTATTCTGCTGTAGAGTCTCTCCCAGTGAGGCTGAGAACTGCTGAGGGCAACGTTCTGTACAGAAGCATGAGGGAGAAAAAAGCTATAGAGTCATGTGAAGTGCCCTAGGCTGACCAGGGCTGTGGGGATGCCAGGTCAGGTTGCATTCCTCCCTTACTGCTGCAATGATGTGTCATGTCAATCTTCTCAGAGAATCCGATTCCTCCTTCCCTGCACACGTGTGGGTACCAGGCTCTCTGATCAGGCTCATGGGATATACACATCCCTCTCTCTTTTCTCTTTAGGGTGATTCAGAGCCCCGGTACAAGTGCCATGTCTGTGACAAGTGCTTCACACGTGGAAACAACCTCACTGTCCACCTCAGAAAGAAACACCAGTTCAAATGGCCCTCGGGGCATCCTCGCTTCAGGTACTGCCCATCCTTGGCTCCTCACTACCTCCTCTCTAGTGGAAGAGACAGCTGGAGCTGCATCCAGCGTCTTGGGCCTTGAGAGTTGCCTGTAATTTGCTCAGTACCCATTTCCCAGTGGCATTCAGTGGGATCTGGCTCGGCAACAGAGCGGTGCTGGGTGGCAGCTCCAGCAGTGGGTCAGAGATCTGGGGCAAAGGCAGCAGTGATGTCATCACAGCTGCAGTGGGTGGGATGCTTCAGAGCTTGGCAGGAGCCAAGTCCAGATACCCCAGTCGGGGGAGAGCTGCTGCAGATCAATATCTTGATGGATGCCTTTGCTGCATCCACTCTAAAACTCCAAAGGGTTTCTGGAGCCTAAAAGCCAGGAGGGGAGCAGGTGCTCTCAGTGAAACAGAATGGTGAAAGGAGGTGGGCTTGGGAGATGGTAGAGCCCCGGCAGAAAGCTCAGAAGCTGCCACACGGATATGCTTTTGGGCGTACAGGCCGAAAGGTTTTTACCTTATTTGCCTGGTATCATCTGCGTAATACTGGGTGTTAGAACCCAGAATATAGTGCCCCTTCCTTGGCTGCTGCTTCAGGCTGGTACCTCTTTCTTGGGAAGGGGCTGCAGTGTGACTGGCTCCATCACCCCTGCCTGTCTCTGCTCAGGTACAAGGAACATGAGGATGGCTACATGAGGCTGCAGCTGGTGCGTTACGAGAGCGTGGAGCTGACAGAGCAGCTACTGAAAGACAGAGAGAAGCGAGGGGAGGCACTGGATGGATCGGCTGAGTGTGTGGTGCTGTCCGAGGGTGAGGGCAACCTGCAGGGCATCATTCTGGAGGGCCCAGCAGAGGCTTCTCTGGTGGAGAACAGTATGGCTGAGCTGCCAGTGACCCCGCTGCATCCAGCCCCTTTCTCTGCTGACAACCTGGAGCCAGAGCAGGCGAGTGCCTTCCCGGGACCAGCGCCGTCATCAGAGCAAGAACCTGGCACCCCGGCCAACCCCATCATCCGTGTTGTGAACCGGACCAATGAGCACGGGGAGAGTGAGACTGTGTATTACGTCATGGCCAGCACGTCCTCCGAGGAGCAGGTGGCAGCACCTGGCGGGCTGGCTGTGGAGCTGGAGGAGAATGTCATGGACCGTCTGCAGAAGACAGCCGAGGAGCTGGGCATCCAGATTGTGTGAGGTGCTCACCTGCCCCTTTGCATGAAGAAAACTTGGGTCTTTGTGGAATGTGCTGGTGGGAGAGATTGGGAAGTGTTCGGGGAAGAGGACTGAGCTTGTCTTCACGTGCCTGCAGCTGCCTAACTTCTCCCTCTGCTGCCCCAGCCTCACTGGCTGCTGGCTTTGGTCAGCATGGGGAGAGGGGTGGGACAGGTCTTTCTCAGTTGTGGGTCAAGTGGTGTGAGCTGGAAGGAGCTGTCTGTCTCCTCCTTTCGGCGACTAGGGACTAGCAAGCCTCACCTACCCTTCCAGAAGCCTCGGCCTTAATCTGACACAGGCCTTCCCCTCTCAGTCACTCACAGGTGATGTGGTCCCTGCTGCTGTGCAGCCAAGTCCTCAGCCCTTGCTGAGCCTGGTCCTCGGGAGGATCTCCCCAGGCAGGATGGTGTGCTGAGCAGGCACTGCAACTGAATCCCCTTCTCTGAGGAGATGTGTGGCCTTAGCAGGCCCGTTCTCCCTGATCCATACTTTGTTCTCCAAGGGATAGCACGCTCTACTGCTGCCTTCATCAACCTTTCTCTTCACACCATCTTTCCTAGGTCATTCAGCCGGTGCTGTCCCCTGCAGGTTACTGCTACCCTGCAGCACTGGGGAATGGGGACCTTCTTGCAGCTTTTGTCCTTCACTGGGTTTCCTCCCCACATTGGGGTTTGGGCTCCTGGTTGGGCAAAATGTACTTTGGCAAGACAAATAAAAGTCAGATTGCCAGGCCAGTCAGTGTGGTGTCTGTTTCAGCTCCATCTGTGACAGTTGTGCTGTGTCGTGGTGAGAGGATGAGACCGAGTTGCTTAGAGCCTGCAGTGTGGGAGGTGGGTGCTGAAGAGCTGCCAGGGTCCCTTGGCATGCGGCTGGTGACTGCCTTGGAGAGTGTGTTGTTCCATGTCCCCAGAGGTGGCACTGGAAGGCCAAGTTTAGCTCTGGCACTCATTCCCTGCCACTTCCTTCAGGGCATGGATGTCAGCTGTCTGCAATGTCATGCTTTTTAGTACAGAGAGTAGCTTGGGCTCGTGAGCAGAGCCAGCTCGCCCTTTGGTGAGTGATTTGAATGGAGACAGTCTGAAGCCGGTGTCCCTGGAGTGCCACTTGGGCCCTCACCACCCTGTGTGTGGAGGTGCCCTGCTGATCTCCTGGGCTGGACGCTGACTTTTCTTTTCGCTTCCTTTCTCAAGCGGTTCAGCAAAAGCTGTTGGAGTTGCAGGTTAATGGAGGAAATCACTTTACACTAAGCCCTCAGCCATCTGCTGGCTTTCTAATTTCACGCACTGTGAGCGTGGTTCGTGGCTGTGCCCTCGGGATGGGGTGATGAGAGCAGCCCCCAGGGCCTGCCCTGCAATGCAGGGGGCTGGGTAAGGAGCAGGGATGAAGCGGGGCAGAGCCGCCTGCTGCAGGCTGTGCGGGAAGGTTTCCTGGGGCTGCTGGCATGCCATGTGGCTGGGCCCTGCCCAGCTTTCCTCATCCCTGCCTGGCCCTTGCTCCCGGGGACTTGGCAGAGCTGGGCCAAGGATGCCTTCGAGAGAAGGGCCGCCTGCCAGGCGTGCATTCGCAGCACTTCCAGCTCGGCCCTCTGGCCACCACAGGGGCCTTAGGGCTCTGCTGCCAAAGCTGTGGCTGCGCCCGTGTTACCCTGGGCGACGGCGCTCCGGCACCGCATCAGGGCTGGGGCTGGGGACGGGGGTGAGGCTGTGGTGTCTGGGAGGAGTTGTCCCTTTAAACACTGGGTCCAGAGAGGGTAATCTGCCAGAGATTATCACTGGGGAGAGGATTGGCATTAAAGGGAATGTCTCCTCCCTTCCCCCCGTGTCCTACAGCATCCCCTGTCCTTCGTGTATGGAAACCAAGTTCACTTTCTCCTGGCCAAGCAGAGAGGGGGCCCTTTGATTTGAGAGGCAAGGGGAGGAGGACAGAGTGTACGCTATGGGACTGGGCCTCCTCTTCCTCGCTGTGCTGGCCATGCTGGTCTCCTGCGAGGACCCAGAAGGTAACAGGTTGTTTGGGGGGAAGAGGGGCTTACAGAGTTGCTGGCACCTGGCTTGACAGGTCTTCCCAAGTAGGCAGCAAAGAGCTTGGTCATGTCCCTGTGCCAAGGCTTGACACAGGGGCAGCAGGATCTGGCTTGCAGAAGAGCTGCGGGCTACTAGTGGAGGCTCCTCACCACAGCAGGGGTCAGGGGTGGGCTGAGGCAAGCCCTCGCTGGGCTTGTACCACCTTTCTGCGGGTTTCTGAGGGCTGGGAAGCTGGTGAAAAGGGTGGTCCTTGGCCCTGGGCCCCAGCTCTGCTCTGCCTTGCTCCCTGCGGCACCAGGAGACCTGGATACTTACTGGTCTGGCACAGCGCCCATCTGCTTGGGGGGCTGCAAGGGGAAGCACAAGGAGCTGAAGAGGAGCCAGTGTGGGAACGGCAGCTGCTGCTGGCTGGGCTACAAGTCCTTCTGCAGAGGTACGGCCAGAGAGGGGATGCTGGTGGGGTGGGGGACCCTGGTCCTCACTCAGGACCTGCAGCCTTGTCTGGGTGCATCCCCTTGGAATGTTGTTCTGCTGAGCAGCCTTCACAGGGTGCTAGCCCCGTGCTGCCCACGGGAACCTCCCTGTCCCCAGTGAACTGCGGGCGACCCGAAGCGGATTTCAACTCGGTGGTGTACGGCAATGACTGGTGGGTGGGCTCAGTGGTGCGGTACAGCTGCCGCCCTGGATTCCTGCTGCTGGGAGACCCGGCCAGTGCCTGCCAGTCTGATGGCCGCTGGACCCCCAAGCCCACCTGCCTCCGTGAGTATAGTTGGGTGCTGTTCTGAGCCCAAGGGGGTACCCTGCCCGCATGGGGAACAGGTGGGAGGGCTGGGGCCATGCTTCCCATTCCTCTTCCAGCCTGCTGCGGGAGGGTTGTGGGGCTGGCGGACACCCTGTGATGTGCTCTGGCCCTGCTCTTGCAGGGATCTGCCTGCGAGGTCGGATCGAGATCAGCGAGCGGGATATTACAGGGAAGTGCTCTTCGTCCTGCAGCACCCAGGCCCACCTGGGAGACTTCCTCAACCATGGCTGCATCAAGATCTCGGACTGTGTCACCAAGCACTCGGGCTGGGCCCGCTGGTTCCTGCGCTGTGATATCTGCGAGTGTGACTGCCACGTCCCATGCGGTGAGTCCTAGCAGTGGCTGCCCACCCTTGGTAAGGGCCTGTCCCACTCTTTTGTGGGAAGGGTTGACATTGAGAGCTCAACTCAAAAATCTGCTGCTCTTGCTCTCCTTACAGCTTCCTCCGTGTAGAGCTGGGCCGTGGCCACTGGTCCCACGCCAGGGGATGCTTCCACTTGGGATGTCTGGTTGCATTCATACTGATGTTTGTACTAGGCTGGCCCCAGCTTTGTGCTCCCTGGGGTCTGCTCTGGCTCCCTCTGAAGCAGCAGTGGAAAAGCCAGACATTTTTTTTCCCCCAGGGAAGGAGAAGGTGGTCTGAAGGATGTGTGATGGGATTGCCAGGGAAGCTGGAGGACCAGCAGCACCACCATGGGTAATTAAAAATATGTTTACAGGAAATCACACAGGTTTTCCAGTCATGCAAAGAGGTTCTGCTGTCTGCTCTGTCCCTGGATCCCTGGACATACATGACAGAGTCAGGACAGGCTCCTTCTGCCACTGGTACTGTCCTGAACACGTGAGCCACCATGGGGACACAGCTATGGCCAAGACTACTGTAGGAAGGTCCTATCTGGGAACCAGATGGGTGCTGAATGTGCTCATGGTACGGGCCACCATGCCTTTCTAGGCACTGGAGTACCCTCCCTGCTGGGCTTCCAGCTTGAAATGACTCCCCAGCAGGATGTTGCAGCAGCTGCTGGTTGCTGTACCAGCGCGGTCTCAGGAGCTCCCAGCCCCAAGCAGTTGAGAAGGAAGGGGCTTTAGCATCAAGGTGGTTCACTCCCAGGCCCTGCTTGTGACCCCCTGCAGGGAAGCAGGACAGTTTTGAGCAGAGCAGGCCTGGGCTGAGAGCTGTTAACAGTCAATGTCCTGGCACTGGGAGTCACTGTGCTCAAAGAAGAGCAAACTGAATGGGTCTGGTGTGACTTTGCTCCATGAGGAGATGTGTTAAGGCCTCAATGTGGAGCTTGGCTCCATGACTACCTCCTTATACCCTCCCCCTGCCCAGCCTGTGGGCAGTCATGTAGCACAGCCTCTCCTCTGACTGGATCGTGCTCTGCCAAGAAGCCAAATCAATGCCCAAAGCTCTGCCCCAGCCCAAAGCTGGCTCTGGGAGGGGAAAAGCTTTCCTTGGCTCAACAGATGGTTTTTTAATTAATACTTTTGTTAGTGCCACTCATTTCCATATGTCTTTCATGTTTTAAGTGCTGTGGTGGGTGAGAGGTGTGAGTAACACCGAGGATGGAGCCAGGAGTGGTGCTGTGGAGGGTGGAGATGCAGGGAGATGGCAGGTCCTGCATGATGAGCTGCAGAGGGGTGTGCTGGGCGTTAAGCCATTGGGGGGACAGCCTCCTCTCCAGATGTAACCCCACCAGCCCTGGCTCTTGACATCTGGTGTGGGGCTCCCCAGGCTGTGCTCTGTGTTGTAGCCCCAGCTGCACCCAGCTTGTGCCCCCATTGGGGTGTCTGCATGGTGGTGCAGCCCCTGTCCCACGTCAGTGCAGGGCTGGGTGGAGGCAAGAGCAGACTTAGGGGGTGTTGGGCTCAAGGGTTTTGGGCTGAAGTGGACGAGGGAGTGGTGGCAGGCTCTGCCCTGTACGCGGGCAGGGGTGCTGTGGGGATGTGGAGGCAGGGCTGGCAAACCCCAGGCTTGCGCGCTGGGGATGCTCAGGGCCTTGTGACTTGCGGGGAGAGGAAATAGGGCCGGTCTCTTTAAGAGGATTTTTCTCTGCCTGGCAGTGCTGCCTGGGCAGCCCATCTCGCCGCCCCGACCGGCAGCGGGGACAAAGCTGGCGGAGAGGGACACCGCCGGGCAGCCGGGCCCGGGGGGCTGCTAGCCACAGCAGGGCTGGGGTCGGAGAGCCCGCCCAGCCGGCCCAGCCCAGCCCTGCGGAGGGATGGGGAGGAGACCCCGGCTGGGGACCACCCGCGGGGGCAGCGCCCAGCCCGGGTCCCGGCGCTGATCACCGGCCGGCTGCCGCCCAGCCGCTCCCTGCCCGGCGCCGTCCCGCAGCCCCCGCCGCGGGTATCGCCCCTTTGTCTGCGGAGCGGGGCGAGGCGGAGGGCTCTGCGGCGGAGCCACGGCCGGGCGCTGGGCGCCGAGCGGCGGCGGGGGCACGGCCGCTGCCGGCGGGGAGAGGAGCGGCCGCGCCCGCAACCTGACAGGTGAGAGTCTGCGGGGAGAGGAGAGGCAGAGGGCGCCTGCGGGACCCCCGGCCCCGGAGGAGCCCCCTGCCCTGCCCAGGGCGGCGGCCAGGCGGGCTGCGGTGGGGGGCCCGGGAATGGAGGGGTTCGGCGGGGAGGTGGGATGAAGGAAGAGCATCCTCAGTAAAGCTGCCTTCTCCTCTCCTTGGGGACGGGCTAAGCTGCGGAGAGCGGCTTGCGGGGTTTAACGCTCTTTATATCGCCCGGCCTGAGGAGTCAAGGTGAGCCCGAGGGCACTTTGTACATGATGCCCCCCTCCCCGAGCCCCCGTTCCCGCTGCCCTGCACCCTGGGGCTGCTTGCCACGGCCGGAGCCGCTGTACCAAGCGTGTCCCAAACCTGCCCGATGGGGAGAGGGGGGATCTGCATGCTGGGATCCTTCAAGCCCTCGTTCCCACCTCTTCTTCCCCAGGGCTGGGGCTGGCTTTCTTCCAACCCTGAAAGGGATCTGTCCGCAACAGGGAGAGGGCTGGAAGGATCTCGGCGCAGCTCATCGCGAGGCTGGCTTCCCCTTTCAGGGGATTGTGTGTGTGCATTGCAGCTCTAGTGAGGAGCTGCCTGCAGCCTGCGCCTCAGCAAAATGTAGGTTAGTGAAGCATTAGGACCCCAGCCTTGAAGGCAAGATGAGTGCTGGGCCCTGCCTGTTCAGGCACAGCTCAGGCTCCTTCTGCCAATGCTGTGGGGATCCTCAGCCCCCTTATAGTCTTTGGTGCTGCAGTGGGACCTGGGGTAATGTGCTCTCCATCCTGCTCGGTTTCATGTCCCCTCAGCACCACATAGAATCCTCAAGCCAAGCAGAGACAAGAGGAGCTTGGTGGTGCTGCAGCTGGCTCTGGGGAAGACTGCAGGCAGAAAACACTGCCCAGCAGGAAAGCATTCGGGCAGGTGTGTGTATTAACATCATGCAATGGCCCCACTGGCCTGGTCTCTAAGGCTGTGCTGCTAAGAACCAGAAAGGTGAAATGAGCTAAGGGATGCAGAGAAGGGCTGACGCTAGCAGAGCCACCTCCATGTTCTATTAAGTCTGCCCCAGCAGGCCCATGGGGACCCCAGGCACCAGCTGAGGGTCTAATCTAGCTGGGACTGCTCTGCCCTGGGAGCCTGGGTGAGGCACAGCATGCTTTGTCTGAGAAACTGGCTGGAACAGTCTGCTTGCCTGGGACCTCATACCTGTGTCCCCTGAGCCCTGGCCAGGCCAGGCAGGGGTAGTTCCTGGTGAGCCCATAGGGATATCCAGGCACAGCTGGGTGTCCCTCATTATGGACAGAGCATCAGTTTTCCACCTCCCATCCTGGTCCACCATGGCAGACAAGAGCAGGGCCGGGGTAGCTGAACGCCCTGCCAGCTTTGCTGTCATAGCTGGGCCCAGCTGCAGAAGGTGCATGAGTTATTGACTGTGGAGCTATCAGCTGCTCCTCACCGTGAGCCCCTTGGTGCAGGCTCAGCTGCCCTGGCTGGGTCCCTCCTTCCATTCAGCTGTGGGTGCCAGGCCACAGCTGGACAGTGTATCACAGGGCAGAGGGTGGCAGTGAGGCCTGGAGCCAGCAGGAAAGGGCATGAGAGGACTTGTTGTGGGCTGGTCCCTGGTCCTTGCTGCCCCTGGTCATGAGAAAGAGGCCCACTGTGAGTCGATCCCTGTGCATTTCCCACAGATCAGCAGGATGGCAGAGAAAGGCATGGATCCTGCTTGTGTCTCCATCGCCCTGGAAGACACGGTGTGCCACGCCAGCCCCCCTGATGCCCCACTCCTCACTACCCACTTGAAGAAGGTGGAGAATCACATCACAGAGGCCCAGAGGTTTTCCCATCTCCCGAAGCGCTCAGCCGTCAACATTGAGTTCATTGACCTGTCCTACTCTGTTCGTGAAGGCTCCTGGTGGAGGAAGAGAGGTAGGAGCTGCCAGCTGGGGAAGAGCAGAGGAGGGGACCTGCAGGGCTATCACATCCCTCTCCTGTTCTGTGCGCCTTGACCTCATCCAAGTGCCTCTGTGCTGGATTCATCGCTTCTCTGCTAATTCCTGCTCCAGGCAGCCCCAGCCTCTGCAAGCACAGAGTGCCTCAGCTCTGCCCGCCAGCAGGAGCTCTCCCCAGTGCAGTGCAGTGAGGCTGCACGCAGGGAGCCACAGCGGGAGATGCTGGAGCTGCCTGCCCTGCTGTCCCCTGCAGCAGTGGGGGCTGGTTGGGTGGTTGGGCTGGCTGGCCCCATGACCCGCCTGAGTGCCAGGTGCTGTGTGCAGCCATGCTGTGGCTGGCTGTCCTTGCTGGGTGCCCATGGGTGGAGGGCAGTCTCGTGTCCCACAGCAGTTGCTGCACACCTCTGCTGTACAATGACTGTATGCCAGGGAAGCCTCTGGCCAGGGCTGCATGGTGAAGATGGGGCAGGCTTCCTTGCTTAGGGGCAGCCAGGATGGTTGAGTTTTCCTGGCACTGCTGTTTGGGCTAAGATGGCTGTGTGTGACGTGCTGAGATCAGGAGACCCTAAGGGGCACCTCAGCTCAGAGCTTGGCAAGCAGAATATGTGTGGTTTGCAGGGGATTTCCTCTCCGGCAGCTCCCTGTGCAGCTGAGGCCACGATCCCCTTTTCTCTGTGTGACTCTGGCCGAGAGCTCAGGGAGGGGAGAGGGGAGGCAGATGGCGGCTGGTGGGTGGTAGTCTGCTTTAATTAGCTGGCTCAGTTAATGGGATGCCAATCAGGCAGCCCCATGAGATGGAGGGGGAGCTGAGCTGCAGAAGCCAAAGGCATGCAGGGATAAGCGGGGGCCTGGGATGAGCAGGCTTGAGGGCTCAGGGCTGCTCAGCAGGGTGCCCTGCCAGCCAGGAACATGGGATGAGGCTTCTGACCCTCACCCAAAGCAGGCTCTGCAGCTAGAGAAACTGAGGTACTGAAGGACAGTGGGACCAGCCCAGACATCTCCCAGGATGAGCTGTGCCTGTTTGTCTGGGAAGCTGAGGAAGCATCCCACCCTGTAGCACCCAGGAGTCCTGGGGAGCAGCTGCTTGCCAGGGGGCCAGTGCCCTGCAGGGAGGGAGGCTACCCCAGAGAGGAGCATGCTGAGGGGTGCTGGGATCCCGAGGTGGCAGTGGGAGGGACTCTCCTGTCCCCCAGGCCAGGCACAGGTGGAGGAGCTGGCTGGGAGCTCCCAGTATTCTGCTGAAGCAGAAGGTTACTGGCAGTCAATGAACGCAAGTAACCGCTGCGCAAGCTGCAGTGGCGCCGACGTGAGCAGCATGCGCGGTGCCGGAGCCCTGTGCGTGGTGCCGGGATGTGCCGGGGGGGCTGCTGGGCATGCTTGCTCTGCCACCACCATGCACAGCCCCCCGCCCTATCTTCCCGGCCCTCGCTGCCCCTCTGCCAGCGGGGCCCGGTCTTGGATGTAGGGCACCTGACTGAGGGGTGCAAGGAGGAACTGGGAGCTTGTGGTTCCAGACCGGCTGTCCTGGGGATGGATGAGCCAGAGGGGCTGCCCGCCTTGTGTGGGACTATGACCATGAGCTAGGCTGTCCCCAGCCTCTGGGCAGGAGATGGATGCGTAGCCCTTGCCTAACACCGGCTGCCACCACGGGGCACAGGACAGGGGATAAGTTCACCAGGGAGATGCTCAGACTTTGTGTTTCAGCACAGTCCTAGCATCCTGTATGCCATTGCTGTCCTGCTAGGGCTGCATTCTGGGGGCAGCTCCTGAGACCCTGAGGCTGTGCCTGTTCCTTTCTCCCAACACATGATGTTCCTTCTGCCAGAAAATGCTAATCAGCTGCATTTAAAGCAGAGATAATTCCAGGTCTGATTAGCAGTGGCGGCTGCCCAGTGTCACAGCATGAATGCCAATGAAGGCAACAGCCAGGCGTCCAGCGGGCTTGGGGACTCTGTCTGCCCCATGCTACTCTGCTTCTTACTGGCCCTATGGACTGGGATCTGACAACATGTCCAGGACCGATGTCACAGCAGTAATCTTCCTCAGCAGTTATGTGCCCTCACCCAGGGATTTCCATGGTCTTTACTGTGATCTAGGGCATGTGCCTCTTCAGCACTGGAAATCGGTGGGGTCAGCCAAGGACTGGGGTGAGAGATGATGCTGGAAACGACAGCTGCTGTGGCTACAGTCCTGGGGATGTTGATGGAGACAGTCTCCAGGCACATGCAGGCCCTGGCACGATGCATGGAGGTCCTGAGGTCCCTTAGATGGTGGGATGGCACTGCAGTCCCTCTAGCATTACTGGTCTGGAAAGCCCAACCCACGCTGCTCTCTCCCTTCAGGATACAAAACTCTTCTCAAATGCCTGTCAGGGAAGTTCTGCCAGCGGGAGCTCATCGGGATCATGGGGCCCTCGGGTGCTGGGAAGTCCACACTCATGAACATCCTGGCTGGCTACAGGTGAGGCTGGGAGGAAGCCAGTGGGGCTGGGGGTGCAGGGCTGGGGTCCCTGTGCTACATTACCCCACACCTCTTTCCTGCAGGGAGACTGGCATGAAGGGCCAGATCCTGGTGAACGGCCGGCCGCGGGACCTGCGCACCTTCCGCAAGATGTCCTGCTACATCATGCAGGATGACATGCTCTTGCCACACCTCACCGTGCTGGAGGCTATGATGGTGAGCGATGCAGAAGCCAGGCAGCCTGCTGGGCTCTGGGGGGCATCCTGTGGACTGTGCCCTTGGGCACTGAGCCCACACTGACATCAGATATTTCCAAGGGCTCTGAGACGTGGGAACAAAATCCTGCTGTTCTTGCTCCCTTCATTCTGAGACACTGCTCCCAGCCCTCGGTCAGGCAGGGCTGGGGCCACAGTGCAGCTGATTCTGTACCTTACATCTGACAGTGATGACTCTCTGCCCATTCTCTACCTGCAGGTGTCTGCTAACCTGAAGCTGAGTGAGAAGCAGGAGGTGAAGAAGGAGCTGGTAAGTGCAGAGGAAGGTGGTCCCAGGCCCCCTCATCTCTCCCCAAGATGAGGACAGGAGGGAAGTGAGGGCTCTGAGGGGACCAGGGGATGCTGAGGGGCTCCCAGAGATGGAGGTCTGAATGGAGGCGGCAGGGATGGGGTGAGTGTCCATGGGAGCCCATGGTGAATGAGACTGTCTCACAGGTGAACGAGATCCTGACGGCCCTGGGGCTTCTGGAGTGCTCCTACACCCGCACCATCTCGCTGTCAGGGGGCCAGCGCAAGCGCCTGGCCATCGCCCTGGAGCTGGTCAACAACCCTCCGGTCATGTTCTTTGATGAGCCCACAAGGTGAGACTGCAGAGACCGGGGCTCGCCAGCGCTGCCTGCTCAGCTGAGCTTCCCCTGCTGGGGGACTCCAGGGTGGCTGGCACCCTCTGGAGCACAACAGGGCTGAGAGACCTGAGGGTGGGATGTGCCTGTGCCTCCCAGAGGGCTGGGGCATGGCAGGGCTGGGTCTGCAAATAGGTTTTCTCCATCGATCTGAGTGGAGGATGCCCACAAGGGGAGGCAAGCGGGGGGTCATCTTTAGGATTTATTTCTCCCCTCTCTCAACTCTCCTCTTCTTTCTCTGCTATCTCTTTCTCCTCCACCCTTTCCTGTGTGGCCACAGCGGTCTGGACAGTGCCTCCTGCTTCCAGGTGGTTTCCCTGATGCGGTCCCTAGCTCAGGGTGGGCGCACCATCATCTGCACCATCCACCAGCCCAGTGCCAAGCTGTTCGAGATGTTCGACAAGGTTTGGGCTGGGCTAGGATACAGGATACTCCAGGGGTGTGGGATCCTTCTGACCCCAAGACACAGGAGAGAGGCCATGGGAGGGATGGGCTGCAGGGATCTGACGTGGGGCTTGTGTGGCACACAGCCCTGATGGCTGGGGTCTGGCAAGGGTGCCTTATGTCACCCTAGGACAGGGAGGTGGGTAGGAGCTGGTGACAGTGCCCCTGGTTGCTCTGCACCTGCCACATCCTGGCTTTTCCTTACAGCTGTACATCCTGAGCCAGGGCCAGTGCATCTTCAAAGGCATTGTGACCAACCTCATCCCCTACCTGAAGGGTCTTGGTCTCCACTGCCCCACATACCACAACCCCGCCGACTTCAGTAAGTGCGTCTGCCCCAGCTGGGGCTGTGGTGGGGAACAGAGGGTGGCAAGGTCCAAAGCCAGTGCCCAAGCCCTCAGGGCTGCCTGGCATTTGCCTTGGTTGTCCAGGGAGCAGGGCTGCCCATACCCCTCCTGATAAGTGCTGGCTGGGCAGTGCTGCCATGTGGTGCAGCATCATGGGGTGGGGAGTTGCTGGGCTCCCATCACCCCTGCCCCACAGGGTCGTGGCCTGGGCAGGCCAAGCAAAGTGACGGCAGGGGCTGCCTCAGCACCTCTCAGGGGTCCTGTCCTCCTCCACAGTTATCGAGGTGGCCTCAGGAGAGTATGGGGACCTCCACCCCGTCCTGTTCCGTGCTGTCCAGAATGGCATGTGCACCATGGCAGAGAAGAAGAGCAGTCCCAACAAGGCGGATCCATCATGCCCAGCACACTGTGTGACGGTGAGTGGGGATAAGAGGAGCCTCCTGCGGTGATGAGGAGTGGCAGGTGATGAGGTGCCCATGTTATGAACTTGATCTGCGTCTCTGACTTGTCTGTGACCTTGCAGGATGTGGACCATATTGAGAGCCACACATTTGCCACCAGCACTTCAACCCAATTCTGCATCCTCTTCAAGAGAACATTTATCTGCATCCTGAGGGACACGGTGAGAGCAGGGGAGGCTGGGCCAGGGTGGAGGGGATGGGGCCTGTCTGTCACTGGTGGGAGGCAGAGACAGCAGTTGAATGGGGGCTGAAGTGGGGCTCACCCTTGAGGAGCAGGCAGGCTGTCCTCTGCTCCCCTGGAATGCTGGTGGGATGCAGCTCTGCCTCACTGAGAGCCTGTACCCTCTCTGCTTGCAGGTGCTGACGCACCTGCGGTTCATGTCCCACATCTGCATCGGAGTGCTGATCGGGCTGCTCTACCTGCACATCGGCAACGACGCGGGCAAAGTCTTCAACAACACCGGCTTTCTCTTCTTCTCCATGCTCTTCCTGATGTTTGCCGCGCTGATGCCCACCATCCTCACCTGTAAGGAGCTGCTCCCCCCAACACCCATTCATTGCTCCCAATCCTTGGGGCGGAGGGGAGGCTCTGGCTGCGCAGGAGTGTGTCTGCTGGGCGGTGTATGGTGAAGCCAGATGAATTGGACAAAGAGGGGTGGAAATAAGGGTGGGGGGGCATCAAAGAGGGTGAAAGCTTCTATTTGGGTGTGTTGCAGTTTTTTGCCTTTTACTTAATGTTTGGCTATAATGTACTTGCTGGCTCAAAATAGAATGCTGGAAATTTATTTCTTTTGCTGGGAAAATGTCTGTAAAGCTGCATTTTCAGCTATGTCACTGCTCTTTCACTTCCTCAGAAAGTTTGCCTAAAAACCCCCAGCCAAGCTGACTTTTCCATGCAGAAAGTTCATGCAGTGGTCACTGAGTTTTTCCCTGGTGAACATCCGAGCCCCTGCTCGTGGCGCAGGCAGGAGGCTGCCTGGTGCTCAGTGCTGGGGAAGCAGCACATCTGCCTGCACCAGGGCAGGTGGGAGTGGGGCTGGAGCAGCCCAGGCCAGGTCACTGCTGGCTGTTGACTCCTTGTTTCCGTGCAGTCCCCCAGGAAATGGCCGTATTCCTGCGAGAGCACTTGAATTACTGGTACAGCCTGAAAGCCTATTATCTGGCAAAGACCATGGCAGATGTGCCCTTCCAGGTGAGCTTTTGGCTGGATTAAACACAGCCCTGATGCTGTTGTGCCTTCCTCGGCACAGCCAATTGCTTGGCTACCCCAGTACTGCGGGCTGGACTTTGAAGGGTCCCTGTATCCCTCCATCCCCCAGGAAGGGTCTGTGGGGTGAGGATGGCCACGGGTCCAGCGGAGCGGTCTCTTTGCTTGCCCCCCTTCCAGGTGATCTGCCCCATCGCGTATTGCAGCATCGTTTACTGGATGACAGGCCAGCCACCCGAGGCCACGCGCTTCCTTCTCTTCTCTGCCCTGGCCACTGCCACTGCCCTGGTGGCCCAATCCCTTGGGCTTCTCATCGGAGCTGCTTCCACTTCCCTGCAGGTCAGACAGGGCCCTGGCTTTGTCTGTTGTGTGGAGATGGGAGGAGAGGTGTGGGGGGTCCCATGACAAGGAGGGGTGGAGGGAAGGCAGGTGTGTACATGCCACAGGAGGTGCGGTGTGCCTGTGGACGGGGATGTGACACCAGTGGCCTCTTCTCCCCAGGTGGCCACCTTTGTGGGACCCGTTACTGCCATCCCTGTCCTGCTCTTCTCGGGCTTCTTCGTCAGCTTTAAGACCATCCCCACCTACCTGCAGTGGAGCTCCTATGTCTCCTATGTCAGGTGGGAACCCATGCTCTGGCCAGAAGCTCCCTGCTCTGGGCTCCCATGGGCTGGGGAGAGAAAGGGACTGCCTTGGGCACATGATGACTCCTGTGGTGTGTTCTGCCCTAGGTATGGCTTTGAGGGTGTCATTCTCACTATCTATGCCATGGAGCGAGAAGACCTGGAGTGCCTCGAGGACTTCTGCCCTTTCCAAAAACCTATCAAGATCCTGCAGGAGCTGGATGTGGAGGAGGCCAAGCTCTACCTGGACTTCCTCATCTTGGGCATCTTCTTTGTCATCCTGCGGCTCCTGGCTTACCTGGTCCTCAGGTACAAAGTCAAATCAGAGAGATAAAGGGGCCATGGGGCCTCAGTGCTGTTCCCAGGCCTGGTCTGCTGTAAGAGACATTATGCAGATGGACACAGTGCTCCTAGCAGGTCATGGACCACGGCAGAGGTGTCGGTAGGTGCCAGCCAGGCCTGGCTCAGTCGAGAAGGGTTTTGAGACATCTCGGAACTGTTTTAACCTTTCCACACACTCTTCATTGCAAAAGTTTTGTACAGCCCTGGCATGTGCCACCCTCTCCTCCAGGACCGCTAAACCCCACGGAGCTTTGGTCCCTTCTTGTTGCCCCTGCTCAGCACTGCCCTCCTCTGACAAACACCTTGGGACAACAGGGACAGTCCCACGGAGGTGGCTGTTTGCTGGGCAAGGATGAGAGAAGCCAGCTGCTCCAGGCAGGAGGGCAGCAGTGCCCTGGGGCTGGAGCTGGGAGGAGCTTCCAGCAGAGCATGGGCTGGTGGAGCAGCACAGCCCCACCGCTCGCCCTGGCCCGCAGCTTGTGTCTCAGTGCTAAGAGCCCAAAGATGCAATAGGCCAAGTTGCACAAGGCTTTAGTGTTTCCTGTTGCCGTAGCCACAGAAATTGCTGCATCCTCTTTTTCTTTCTTCACAAATCCTCCCTCTTTTTTTCTTCTTTTTCTTTGTTTTTTGGGTTTTTTTTTTGTTTTTTTTTTTGTAAACCCCATGGCTTCCTGGTCTGCATGGAGGGGAAAGGGAGCCAGCACACAGAGAAGGACCTGGGGCTCTGTCTCAGACTTCTGCCATCCTCAGAGAGATGAGATCTTCAAACCTGGGGATGTGGCAGGGTCTGTGGGAACAGGATGGTATCCTCAGACCTTAGGCAGTCTCACATTCAGTCTCTGTTGTCTTTGGGATCTGAGCCAAAAGGATAAAATCAACCAACATGGAGAGAAGTGACTGGTCCCTTCAAGTGCTGCATGGAGCAGGGAGGATTCAGGTTCTCACACCCTGGCAGTGCCAGGCAGCTGAATAGCAGGACTGGGCTCAGCCATGCCATCGCTGGAGCCTCTACTGCAGGAGAAGAGCTGGCTCTGAGCCCTCCCCTTGCACCATCTCGCTCCTCACCCTTCTTGCCCCGACATGACTGTGGCTGTCTCAGCAGAACAGGGAGGATGAACCTCACGCAGCACCAGCTGTACAAGGAGGGTTTGCCAGCCCCGGGGACACCCGGCCTCAGTGCAGTGCAAACCTCCCAGGGTAACGCGGTGCAGAAGGGGGTCCCAAGCAGTGCCAGAACTGGAAAGCAGGTGAGGTCTCGGAGCAGTTTGTGTGCATTGGGTGACCCTGACACCAAGAAGGGCTTTGCACTTTGTGACTGGTATCATGAAAAGGTCCCTCTTGGCAAGTGTCTCTGGTGGCTCTTCCAAAGTTGTCTGCCTCTCCACACCCCTTACAGAGGGAAAGCCTTTCAGCATCTCACTGTTTCTCCAGAGGAACAGAGCTGAGACCAGAGATGGTGGAGCATCTGCACTAAGTGAGGTGCTGGAAACAGAGCACACTTAGCTACATAGCACAGGCCTGCCCCTGTGGGTCTGCTGGCACTGGTGTCACAGGACTGCGCTGGTCACCTACAAGCACGGGACCCCACCGCTTTTAAGTGAGCACAGACATGGGAAAGGCAGCTCTGCCCCAGCCTGGCATACTGGGCCCTGGTTCATGTGCAGTCTGTGAGATGCTGCTGCTGGCACTCTCTGATCAGCAGGGGACTGCAGGGTAAATGCCAGGTTTCAGCAGAATCCTTGAGACTGTTCTTTGCTTTTACTGGCTCGTGTTGGGACTGCTTTGCACAGCAGGGTCTGGCTGGACAGTGGACATGTGGCAGCAAGGTCGGGTTTCCCCTGCCTAGACAGCATCTCTGCTACAAGCGACAGCTTGTAGCCATGGGGCTCTCCTGTACAGAGGCTCTGGAAGCAGGACATGCCCTCTCCATGCTGAGCATTGGGGAAACCCCCAGGGGCTCTTGTCTGACTGCCATCCCTCACAAAATTCCCCTCTGCTCCCGGATCTTCCTTTAGTGCCAGCCGTGTGCTATGCTCTGCAATGCAGCCGTTCCAACTTGAGGGGCTGCAGTCTCCTGGGCATGATGCTGCCACCACTGTGGGGAACAGTCTCCATGTCTGCTCTGTCACAAGGTGGATGGATGGGTAGGGACCGAGGGGGATGATGGAGCTGTGGGCTGTCACCCTTCATCTCACTGTCTGTGGGGCTGATGGGACTGATACCTCAGTTCTGTCCTGCTCTCAGGCTGGGGCTAGTTAAGCACTGCCCAGTGCAGCATGCACTCTGCTGAGCTGAGGGTATTCCCCTGGATGAGTACCGAGAACAGCAGAAGATGCCAGTGGAGCAGCTTTGCACAGCTCCTGCCTCTTGCCTGCTCCCTGCCAGCTCTCAGGGTGGGTCCTGCTTCCTGCGCACTGGAGACACTGTTGTCCCCTGCACTGTGTCCTGCTACTGTCTGCAACCAGCACATGATGCGTTCTGGGACACCCACATGCCCCTGCGGCCAGCGCCACCACCTCTCCCAGAAGGACCAGGACAAGATTGACTAGTGACAGTCCATCTGTGGAGCAGAGGGGTCTGCCAGCAGGTCCCTGTGCCTGTCACCCCCCCATGTTTCCCCTGCACAGGGATGCTGCAACAGAAGCCTTTGCTGGCCGACCTCTGCTGCTTGCAGAGAAACTCCAGGGGATAAGCTGCCAAAGCTCAATGTGGCCAGAGGGAGACTGTTGAGGCAGGTAGCTCCACGGGTGGCTACTTGGACCAGCCTGTCTGAGATGGGGCAGCTGGCAGCACTCCCGGGATCTCCAGGACAGTTCAGCACAGCCCAAGCCTCCTGTGCCAGCGAATGCACAGGTTGCAGAGTCCCAGCTGACCAGGTATGCAGCCACCCTGGGGCAGAAGGCCAGGACAAGCCCTGGAGATGGAGAATGGGTGTTTCCCTGAGCTGGACAGAGGTGCTGGGGAGTGGGGGTTATAGGGCAGGTACCTTTCATCCCCAAGGCCAGGGCAGCAGGAGGGCCTAGGCACCCCAGAGAAGGGCATTAGCACTTCCAGCAGAGCCAGCAAGTGAATGTGTTGGTATGCAGGGGCCACAAGAATGAGGCATCTGGGACCTCATGGCACAGAGGGCCTGGCTCTGGCAGACCCTGCCCCTGGCAAAGGCACCCTTGGTGGTGCCAAAGGGCAAACAGTGCCTGAGGAGTGAATGGAGCTGAGGTGCCAGAATAATCCCAGACACAGTGGGAGGCACAGAGAAATGCAAAGGGACTGAGCATGTTTGCACTGAGCCCTGCACAGTGGTCTGGCTGGTCCAAGTACTTGGGGTTGATTGTCCCTCTGCTGCCTGGGTGACCCGTGTCCCTCAGCAGCAGGGTGAGAGGGGCTGAGGTGCAGCCTCACTGCTCTGCGGGGCCTTTAGTGGAGCAAAGCTTGGCTGCTCCAGCCCACTGTGAGCATCTCTTCAGAGCAAGGTAGGCGCCAAGCTGGGCTGTGGCAGACCTCTTGGCAGTAACACCGGTTGTTTTCTGGTGTGGGGCCAGGGGTGCCCAGGCTGGGTCTTGCCTTGTCCTGAGTGGGTGGGGAGCATCCATGTGCTGGGCTGGCAGGCAGCAGCAAGGATGCACTTTATCAGAGAGAGGAGCGGGGCTGTGGGTGTTTCTTGCTGCAGGAATCCCACCAAGGAATGCGTCTGGATAATCATGAGGAGTGTGATGAAGGAGAGCAGGTTTCTTCCCACACACATCCTCTCCTGTCCTGTCCCCTGCCATCCCTTGCAATGCACTTTGAATGGAGGAGGATGTGGTTTACGCCATGGCTTTGGCTCCCTGGGAGTACCGGCTGAACCTCAACCCAGTTAAAAATGCTTCAGCCCTTTAGCCTGGTTCCTTCAGCTCACAGGCATGGTTGTTTCAGGTACCGCCTCTCCCTCGTTTGTGCTGTGAACGCAGGCAGGCAAGCAGGGGTATGGCCTCTCACCTCCACGCATGTCTAGGCCACCTTTGTCACATGCACAAGAACAGCAAATGCATCATCACCTAACTGGTACTAGAGTTTGCTGGAGGCAAGACTGGGCTAAACCAAGGAGGGGATGGGGCTTCTCCCAGGGTCCCACACCTCTCTCCAATCAGGCAATAAAACAGTGTTGTCTTCTCATGGTGTGTGGACACCATTTATGCTGTCCCTCTGCCATGGGAGCTCCTGGTGCTGTGGGCAGCCTACGGCTTCCTGGGATCTCTGCACATGTCCCTGCTGGACCCTGGGGTTTTCTAGCCTTTGCTGTGTCCAGATGTGCAGAGGAGGTTGTACAGGGGGGTGCACGTGTGATAGAGGCCAGGGGTGGATGATGCAGAGAGGTGCAGCTGTTGAAACCCACTCTTCCACGTGACCAGAGGTGAACAGCTTTCTCCCTGGGACCCTTTGCCAAAATAAGGTGCAGACAACAGCTCAAAGGCTGAGGGAGTCTGCTCGCCCAGCCTCTGTGGATGGCATTTACACAGTTCTTTCTACCTTGCTGGGAGGAGGCTGCAAAGCAGGGCCAGGGCACTGCTGCCCACAGCTGCAGCCTGGCAGGACCCAGGCAGGGCAGAGATGAGCCCCTGGGTGCTGTAGGGAGCATGGTGCTGCTGGCAGGGCCCTACTGGCTCTCTGGGCTGTGCCACACACGCAGGTAAGTTCCCCGCAGAGACAGGGTACCTGGGTCCCAGCTTGCTACGGGTGCTTGCCAGTATCCAGAGGGCCCCAGGAGCTGTTGAGCGGGTGGAGATGTTGCGGCTTAATTCAGCCTTTCTGAGATGCCAGCTGTACTTGTTGGATTTCACACATCAATAAAACTTATATTTATAGTGTACTTATATTTATAGTGTCCCCTCCCCAGGTGGCCAGAGGGCATGCGTGCAAGGGGACATGTGTATGTCCAGGTACTCTGATGGGCATCCCTCTGTTGGGGTGTGGAGGTGGGTGCTGGGGCAGCTCACGGGCCCACAGTGCTGGGACGTGTGTGTCCCTGTGGGGTACGTGCAGCCCTCTGGGATGCGAGTGTGCCCTCTGGGGTTACCCAAGTGAGAAACCTTGGTCCTAGCACCCCTGACTCAGCACTGCCTGGACCTGGCTGGGGTGGGCATCTCCTGGGACAGTGCTCAGGGACTGAGCGGGGTGCACGCATCCCTGAAGACAGTCTCAATGCCACCTTACTGGGTTGCCAGAGCAGATCTGCAAGCAGCAACAGGGTATGTGTTATGTCCGTGTGTGTACCTCTCCATGCACACGGGCTACACAGCCAGGCAAAACCAGGTGGTGCTGGGCTGCCCTGCCAGCACACCTTCCTCTGGGCTCTTTTCCCTGTGGGGCTGCTGTTGTCCTGCCCCCTGCACTACGCTCTCTGTGAGCATGGGGGGACTTCACTCTGGAGCGGGACTTCTCTTTGCAGGGTCCTGTTGCGCAGCTGGCTGGCAGCTGGGGATGCAGAGCCACCAGATGTGTCTGGAGGAACACACCCGCTGCAGCACTGCTGGTAAAAACCAAGGAACTCCCCCATATTCTGTGTCCCCCTGCGTTAGGGGGTTCTGGTGTTTTCCTTGCTCTTGTGCCTCCCGCCCGCTCTGCTGTGCCCCTGAAGCAGGGAGGTGGCCGCTCTCGCCCTTGCCAGCCTGCTCGGCGGAGCTGGCAGCCGCTGTGCGCGGGGCGGGATGGGACGGGACGGCATTGCAGGAAGTTACAGCTGTAAAAACAGCCGCCTCCAGAGAGAATCCTCTTCCCGGGACAGGGATGGAAAGAGGTGGCTGAGGAGCGCCGGGATCTCCTCCACAGGCCCTGCGGGCTCGGTGCCTGGCAGCACGAGCGAGACGAGCCGCGGACTCAGCCTCCCTGCCGAGCAGCCCTGCTAGAGGTAACCCTGCCGCTTTGTGCGCGGCCATTGCTCTCGCCTTGCTCAGCACCAGCCTCACCACTGCCCTGAGCTCCAGGTCCACGCACCGCAGTGGTCTCGGCTACCGTGTCCCTCCGGACACGGAAGCAGGGAGGCGGGACGCTGCGGTAACCAGAGAGCGAGGGCGCATGGACCAGGCGTGCACCAGGGGTCCCTGAAGGGGGGCTGCAGCCAGCGGGCGGTGCGGGGCCCTCAGCTCGGCGGAGTGCCCTGGGCGGCCAGGGGTGCGGGAAGGGGCTGGGAGCCGGGCGTTGGACGCTTCGGGGTTTGCTCGCTCCAAAGGCCTCAAGGCCGGGATGCCCAGGTTCAAGGTCAGCTCTGCTGCCCTCACCATCATGCCTCAGTTTCCCCGTCTGGATGACGTGATGAGTGACTGCAGAAAGCCTGAACTGCAGGAGGTGTGAGCGAGCTGGCGCGCAGCTCAGAGGTCCTCTCCTGGGGGAGGCTAAACGTAGAGAGCTTTGCACGCTGTCTCTGCCAGCCTGCTGGGGTTTGCTTACCCCCTCCCTCCCCGCGCCTCAGTTTCTCAGGGTGTTGGGGGCCGTGAGCACAACCTGTGCTCCTGAAGGATTGCCCTGCTGAGCTGGGGCGGGAGCCTGAGTCAGCGCCGGCACAGCCGGTTCTGCCGGACTGGACCGTATCGGGGCAGGTATGGCTGGGCAGGGTGCTGCTCTGCCACATCCCTGGAAGCAGAGCTGCTGACCCCGTCCTGCTCTGCCCCGCAGCGTTGGGCCCTTGCGAGACAGCTGCCCGAGCACCCTGGAGCTTCTGAGCTCCCCAGCGCTCTGCC
>JAAGNO010016654.1:0-11076 GCA_033439905.1 Ceryle rudis | reverse complement strand
AAAGCCATGTTTTTATATATATATATATATATAAAAAAAAAAGTCGGGTAATGTCACTGTTTAGGTGAGTGCAGTTAAACTTGGGTCAGTAAGTAATCTTACCTGCTCTCAAAAGGAGATTTTTACTACCTGGTTTATTGTATTAAAACTGTTTAAGTTTGAGGTTACCTCAACTTGTTTAAAGAATTTTTTGTGGACTTGTACTGTATATTTGCGTAACTATGTCAAGCTTTTATTTAAGGTCATTTAACATGTACCATGTACATGTCATTTTACTATATTTCAATGCATCGTGCTTGTAACAGGCATTTCATTTATAATAAGACTTTAAGTGATTAATTTGGAAGCTCTTCAGTAATTTATCTGCTATTCCTAAATTGGCGTAACGTTAGCTCTCGATTTTAAATCACCTTGTAATTACTTGTCAAAATGCCTTAACTACCCTAACTTGACCAAAATGCTATTTTGGTGAGGGCGTGGGGAGGATTCTATTAACGAAGACAAATTAAGGAGTTTTGTGATCCATGAGCAGTGAGTGGTGGATAACTTTGCACAACTTGTCAGTCCTCGTTGTTTTTCCAGCTGTCTCCGGCTGTCTCGTTCGAAGGAATGTATTCACGCTGCAGCACAGGGCTTTGTTTCCAGCGGCTGGGAGAGCGCGGCTCTCCCAAAACCCGAGTGTCTTTACATTTTATTCTCCAGTATTCACTATCGCGCTTCGTGATTAGAGCAGATTTGATCAATTTATTCTTTCCCTTAACGTACCTTAAAGCGATGCCCCCGCAGCCCTGGGCTGGGTCGCGCTCTGACCCCTCGCTCTCTGCACGCTCCTCCCCGGCCCTCCTTATTCCCTCCCATTGCCCCCCACTTTCTAGAGCTAGAGGTTGGGAGATGCACGCGGCTCAGGGCGAGGAGCGGGGCCGTGCTGCCTCCCGCGCTGCGTTAGAGCTGTTCTCAGCTGAGCAGTAGCTACAAAGCCGTTTGCCTCATATCACATCGTGATTTATTTTGCTATTTTTATTTTTTTTTTTTTACAAAATAAAGAACAAATTTGGATTTTTGATTTACAAATCATGAGTTTATCCCTCACCGGACACACCAAAGACCAGTAAAGCTTCAAGCTTTTCCATCTGTTTATAAAGCAATACTGTATTATAAATAATTGATATTTTTATCACATAGCTTGATTGTTTTGGTTTGTATTTTTTTTTTACAAAATTTCCCCTACAAAAAATACAAACCTAAATTTCTACCAATAAACTAAAACTGCCACCACAAAAAAAAAAAAAAAAAAAAAAAAGGAAAAAAAAGAAAAATAATTTTGGAAAAGGAAATGACAGGGCCCATCCTATCCCAATAGTTGTAAGCGATGCATGAAGCAGTAACACTTCCTAGGAGTTCGATTGTTGCGGCCGTTCGCCAGAGGAACGGACAAGGAAGGTGTTCCCCGAGGCGAAGGGTGCGTGGGCAGAGCGTGGGCTGCTGCAGAGCAGGGGAGGGGTGTGCGCGCGGTCCCAGGAGCTGGTGCTTCGGGAGCAGCCGCCTGAAGGAAGAGTTTTACACCAGTAGCCGTGTAAGGTCACGGGACTGGCAGGAGCTGGGATTTCTGCAGCGGTGTTACTCGGTAGCGGGGTGAAACAGGGCGAAGATGCGGCGAGTTGGACAAACTGTGGTTCCTTGCGATTTTGATGGCTATCTTTGGGAGAGCTGCGACCTACAGTTCCCTCGAAACGTCCTCTCTTTGTGGTTAGGAAGAAGGTTTGGCTGGGATAAAAAACCAACCCGCCAGATCTTGGGACCGGGCGGTTGTGACTGAGTCAGGGAGAGGCGAGGGTCTGGCAAAGATGGGGAGGGTTTTGTGATGGAATCTCTGACACCCTTGCTCCAGGGGAAGGAGCCAGATGGTGTGTGTAGGAGCTGACGGTGTGGAGTGGTTTCTTACAAAGATAGCTGAAATGACGAAGCGAATCTGAGGCTTTATCTGATGAGGATGCTTTTCTGTTGTTGTTAAAATGAGACTATCATCTATGCTTACCTAAGAGGCAATTACGTGAATTTCATGTCTGAGGTATAACTTATGCAGGAATAGTTCTGTAAATACATTTAAATGAATTGTAAAGATATTTAATAAATATAGTATTTATACTAAAAGGCGTTTTTTTAAAGTGAAGTCGACTGCCCCAATTCTGTTCGTTAACGTGGTGATGTCACTGGTGGTGCAGAGCAGCCACCAGGACAGGGGGTGCTGGGCTCTCACTTGGTACCGTGTTCTCACACCCGCGTTTGGATGACGCCGTACAACTCTTCTGTACAGTCTGGCAGACAGAGTAACAACCTTTTAACTGACCAGACCTGGCAAGCGTCGGGGTCTTACTCCCGTGTGACTCTGGGAGTAGCGCGCTGTCACTGACCTGCGGTGGAAGAGGCAGGGCAGGGAAAAGAATAATACAATTCTGAAACAGAAAAGCCTCTTAAAGGTGATGTTTGAAAGGAGTTTATTTTTTTAAATGCATTTCTATGGCAACTGTGGTTACTCGGGTAAAGGATAGCTCTACGATGTTGCTGTAAAGACGCCAGCGATTGTACAGCGCTAAGGGCTCTGGCTGTGCCACAGTGGAGGGGTTTATCTCTCCAGCACTCGTGACTTTACAGCAGCAGCTTCCTTTGCCTGCAGCAGGGACACGGTTCCAATTCCCCGGGGGGGATGCACTGCAGAGCTGCGCACCCAAAGCAGCGCCCACGGAACACACAAATCCAGCTCGTGGTCACTTTCTATCGCAGGGTGACCGATGCAGTCGTACAGTGACCCGGGCTGGTGGTCAAGGCAAAGGCTGAATGAGCACCTAAACTGCACTGACAGAGCAGGAGCTGATCAAGCACTGGATACCAAGTCGAGTTCCGCCCCTTTTGTGTCTTGCAAAAAGCCAAAGGAAACTGGTCCCATGTGAGCAGGATTCCCACCTCCCCCTCAGTCTGAAGGGCTATTTGTAAACAGGTCACAGCACAAGCTCAGAATACAGTTTCCATCGAGTTCTAACTTCCTGAAGAACTGCAACCAAACTCCTTTCTAAACCCAGAAACGGCTCCACAATTACCAGGTCAAATACACTTCTGTCTTTCAGGGCAGTCTCTGCTTGGGTTGAAACACTTTGTGGCACTAGAGAACTGGGGAGCTCTGCATATTGCCAAAATCCTCCTCCGTGTCGCTGGCTGCTGCCAAGTTGTGAAAGGTGTGGCCGAGGGGATCCTCCTTACGAAAAACTGCTCCGAAAAATAAGGAATGAAACTGCAAAATACAATATTGACACAAGTGAGAAGCTGCAGCTGATACAGAACTTGGGGGTTAATTATTTCTAAAGCTTTTCCCACTTTAGAATCTTTATCAGTCTAGAGCGTTCCCTACTAAAACACACCTGCCACGTGTTACTGTTCAAGGCAGCAGGGGTGTTTTCTGTCCGCCGTGCTGCTGTGAAAGCCAATTCCATTGAAGTGCCATGTGCAGAACTGAGTAGTGACGTGCAGCAGCCCCCCGGCTCCACACAGCGTCCCGGTAAATACCAGCTGTGTTTCAGTATTGCGCTGCAAATACAACCAGGAGCGTCATTACCTTCTGGTAGTGGCACTCTGCTGCCTCTCCCCGCAGCACTGCGTGGTCCTCTGGCTCTGTCACGACGCTCCCTTCCATCCCTGTCGCATCTCTCTTTGTGGCTCTACTTTTAATCTCTTGTTTTGCCCAAGGATTCGCAGGTCCCGCTGGCTCAGTTTTCAGTGCGTCTTCACACCACTGTGGCTTTTTGGAAGCAACTGCTGCTGCATTGCCGGCTTTCTCAGGTTTACCCGGACATATCTTTGAGCTGGATTGGAGAGTGGGTCAGGTTAGTAACTGCAGTGCTTTTGTGGGGCCCTGTCAGAATGTCTTTGTTAATGAAAAGGATTACGGCTCTAGTACAGACTCTCAACAAGTATCTTCCCCTCCCCTCGCCCTACAAGAGAACCCTGTGGAGATAAAGGAAAGCAGGCTCTGAGCAACCTGCTCTAATTGCAGATGTCCCTCCCTGCTCACTGCAGGGGGTTGGACTGAGCGTGAAAGGTCCCTTCCGACCCAACCCGTTCCACGATTCTGTGATCAGCTAGCACCAGGTTCTATGGCTGTGCATGATGCTGAGGTGTCCCCGAACCTCTCAGGTTCACAGCTTTCCTATGTACAATGACCCCAGGATCCTGTGCACGGTGCTTACCAACACCCTGCAAGAACAAGCAGATCTTCACCTTCCCAGCTCAAATCTCACTTGGCTGGAGAGCGTTAAACTTCCAACTTTGGACCCTCTGAGGGCAGCCTGCCCCCCTCGCCCGCCCCTGCAGCCCGCTCCTTACCTTTCCTGCTGCTGTGCAGAGCAAGGAGCCTGCTGGGAAGGCCTCTCCTTTTCAACCTCAGACAGGGTGGCCAAAATAAAGCAGGCTTCCAGCACCACGTCTTCAATGCTGAAAGCGATCGGTCTAAACGCAAATATGGAGAGACTCAGCAGCATCCATAATTACACCTTGTGGGAGGAATCGCAGCTCGCGTTCTATACCCGCCGCTTAAAAAGCTCTCCTCTGGAAAGCTGAAAATCTAAAGTATTTACTCCTGAAGTGCAGGAGATGGCTCCCTGTTTCAGATCTAAATGCACCAACAAGCACACACTGTACAATATCACACTTGGTCAAATTATAGTTTTAAGTAACCATTAAAATTATATTTTAATCAGAAAATGTCTCGTTCCTTTAGACTAATTCTAAATAAGAACAGTGCATGCGTTAAGACTGAGAGCCTGACACGTCCAGGTAACTTCGAGGTGGTTTTGTTGTGGTTTGGACTCATCGATTCTGTGATTAGTCAGCGTGGCTGATCAGTAATGCTGGCTGCCTGGGTTAAATGTGTGATCGCAAACCACTTAACCCCGGATCGCAGCTCAGAAACACGGCGTTTGGTAGCAAATAAAAATCTCTTTTTCTGTTCCTGTTAAATACTCATTGAGTAACCTGTACAACCGACTTGTGGAGCTGTAACTGTTCTAGTCAGGTGTGCTCCAAACCGTACCTGCCAGAGATGTCAAAATGGATGGAGACAGGAACACCGGTAGCTTCTGAAAAGGCCAGGAGTCCCTGAGGAGAAGGGGTGGGTGGTTAAGTGGGGCTTTAAAACCAGAAGATTAGTATCAGACTGTAAGTTTATCCCAGCTGTTGTTTACTGGCAAAAAGAGGGTAAAAGTTTCCCGCTTGTAGGATACATTTCTCACCCTCCCCTCCTGGAGCTTTCTGCAGGGAGAGGGTGGGTGCCCCCGAGGCTTCCTCCAGTAGTTACAGTGTGCCCACCCAGCACTGAAACTACACCACAACTCCTGCTGTTCGAAGAACACTTCACTTGCCTTTCCAAGGCCACTGCGAGAGACCCCCCCAGTGCCCTGAGGATCCTGGTTTTAAAGCTAATCCTCAACCAGCTGGCGAGACGGTGCTGCTGGTCAGGAGGGCTGGTGGAACACGGCCCGGCGCCGTTCCACAGGGACCCCTCTGCATTGTCCCGGTCGAGTCGGGCAAATCACCAGGCAATGTTTTATTTTAAAGACCAATTCTTGCTTTACCCTCAGTTCCTTAAGGCAAAACGTCACTTCAGAATCTACTCCAACTTGAAAGTAGTCAAATTCTTCTGGATTTAGTTGTATTTCAGTAAGCATTGTCTTGGAAAAATCTGTTTAAAATAACAAGGAAGTCAAGGACTCAAAGGAGCGAAGTTTGAACTCAAAACTACGACTAGAACTATGAGGTTTTTACACCAGCACGGTTTGAACAAAAGATCACATTTCTACCGTGACTAACAGTAATAAATGTTTAGCTTATCTAAATTTCTGTCCTAATTAAGTAAAATTTCTCCACTTATTTACAGTATACTACGTAGAATTAAGTGGCTTTTAACAGAACCTGGTTTATGTTCCCCAGTGTGCTCTCACCTGATACCTGCTGTTGTGCTGGCAAATCCACTCTGTCAACAGGCGTTCCTCACAAACAGTGTTACCAGCTGCCTACTGTTGCATAGATGGGGAAACCAAAAGGCCACAGAACTTTAACGGATTAATTGTAATTGCTGACAGTCACCAGGGGACAATGAAGGTGGACTGAGGTTCTTTGTTTGAAATTATAATCTTTTCCTGATACGTAAGTGGCAACAGGAAATGGGCTCTTCAGTTTCAGGCATTCGGTTGCTGCTTGTTCTCACTGGATTAGTCTGTAGTGGTTATTAGGTGTGCGAGAAGTAAGAGGGTACTTCCAGGGTGCGTTACAGCCTCAGAGGCATTTGGAAAAACTCTGCAGAGCTTAAGGAGCACACCCCGACCCAGTTCTCCTGCAGAGCCCGGCTGCTAACAAAGCGTTACAAACTGTTCCCAGTCTTCCATTTCTCTGCTCAAGAGGCTTTTGTTTTCCTCTCAGCCTTCAACAAGGCCCCACCGCACATTAAAGCTCCTTAAGACTGCAGAAATACGTACTCCTAGAATCACTTAGAATCACAGGATTGATTAGGTTGGAAAAGACCTTTAAGATCATCGAGTCCAACCGGACTTGTAACACGTGTGCCAGCTTCTGCAAGGCAGAGCCAACCGCACGCAAATGAAAACAAGTCTGGGCAGAAGGTGTAATTTCTTTCTCTGAGAATTAAACCCGAATGTGGCAAATCCCAAGCCATCTCCAGGTGGAACGTTCCAAGGACACGTTTTGTTTCAGTGCACACAGAACACGTGCTGAGGGCAGGAAACGGCATCCCATGCTACACAGTAAGAGCAGCGCTTGTGATTTCTCCTTTTCCTCCTTCACTGTTTGTTGCTTTGCTATCTCATTATATTTTTACCGACTCTTTTTCACTTTCTTACAATAACTCTTACAAGCACGTTTCTAAAATAACAAAATTTGTCATGCAAAATGTACTCTTGTTTAGTGTCTTTGTACTGTCAGTCATTTCTTCCCTGTTTCCCTCCGGTTTCCACCACTGACTCCTTGCTCTCCACAGCTTTAGCCTGTCCTCTGCACAATCCCCACCCCTACGCTCGAGGCGCTCATCTTTTTCTAGGTTGTTATCCTAGAAAAAGCAAGTATGAAAAGCATCCCTTTATTAGATGATAGACAAAGAATCTGGACTTCAAAACCACAACTGTATCTTTAAAATGAGTTTGTGTCACACCCCAAGAATCCAGATTGTTCTCCACCTCAGAGAGAGATCTGAAAATGGCCATGTGCAGCCAAACAGCATTGGGCCGGCTAACGCACCGTGTTGCCCTCATGCTCAAACGTACTCTGTAACGATATCAATTCTATAATTACGGTGTTCATGCTTAAATTAAATTTTTAAGAAGTAAAATTATCTCCTTTTTCCTGTCTGCTGCCACGCTTCTGCTCTTCCAGCACAGTAATTACCTCTGCTCAAGCTCACGGCAATAATTTATTGCAATTGGCTGCTCAGTCCGATATCTGCCGCTGATGCCAGGAAAATGACATTAAAAAACCTGCTTTCTTAAAATATATTAAACCCAGAAGGTGGCAATATGATTTAAAGTCTTGTTATCCGTGTTCCCTCTCTTAAAACTCTTACTCAGCCATAGAATGCAGCCTCTGTTTACACGGTGATAGTTACAGTTCCTTTAGTTCACCCGTTTTAAAGTCCCGATATTGTTTCATGTTCTGAAGTTCCTTACCAGTGTCTTCCTCAGTGTAACTCTTGAAACAAACTTTCATTGGAGTAACCGATAAAGTTACTTCTTCTTGGCTGGTCGGGAAGTGAACCATTATATCAGCCAGCAGCCTATGAAATTTCATTTAACATTAAATTAATTTTACCTGCCACAAATGAAATTTGCTACTCGCATCGGAGAGTACAATTGTTACTGGGCAATGCTGCCTGAAAAACTGCCTTTCAAACATCCTTCCTTTCAAGTCTGCTGTGTCTTTTTAATTGATTTCTATAGCAATAGGTAACCTAAGTCTAAAAATACAACTAGTATTTTTATATTTAGTGTATTTATTTTTATATCTAGTAACTAGTAATTAGGAACTAACTAACTAGGAAAAGCCTGGTATAAGTGTTCTCTGCCTTCCCTTCTGTGATTCCCAAATTCTGGATTCTTCCAGGAGCTGCTTCACAAAGCAGGACTTTGCCTGACTGCATTAAAGCACTGCTACTTTTACCACTGGATTCTTCGCTTACAAAATTAAAGCATTACTGTATTTGTCATAGGTGGGAGTTGCTCAAAGGTGTGAACTCAAACGATACGTTACACGCTGCTCAAGGTTGGCCCGAGTAGGACCCATGGCACAATGAGCCGGATCTCCCAAGTTGTAATGTGAAAAAATAAGCACCAGGATCCAGCATTTAGGAATTTGCCATTTTTTGCTCGTGCCCTCATCAGATTTTGATTATGCTAATGACTAGGAGAGCAGTACTGCCTCCTCTAAGAGTTGGTTGTGGGGTGGTTTTTTTTTTGTTGTTGTTGTTTGGTTTGGTTTTTTCCCCCCAGAAAATATATCTTTGTATTCCTTACCTGGAGTGGACTTTAAGTATGTTTGGACACATGTGCTTTGCAAAAACAGCCTGCAACGGATCACATTCTTGGAACGTCAGATTATATGTTTTTACAACACCTAAGTATAAAGGATAGGAACAAAAATCAATGATGGGTTTTGTTGTTGTTCTTTGAGGACATCTCAACAGAGAAAGTAACCAAGTGACTTACTCTAGCTACATGGAAATAACTCACCCACAAACAGAAAGCCGAATTAACCTCCCATCTGTGACTTCCTTCACCCCTTTAGTTGTGTCCCTCCAGCATCTGAGTTTTTTAAGAATCCAGGAGAAATAAGTAAACAGCAACAAGCGCGGGGGGAAAAAGGCTGCAATGTTTAAGAGGTATAACAATATAAATGGTGGTAATTCTAAATGTTGTGAGAGTAGGCTGACAACACACAATGTGCATTAACTACTGCACTGAGGAATGTTCGTCTGACAGAGCCTGTCAGGGCTTCAATTTAACGAGGTGATGCACGAGATAAATATGAATTATGATGTGAAGAGGCCGAAAGTGTTTGGCATAATGTCCCATCAATACCACTCAGTTGATAATTACACTAAATCTGGCGTTGCGCTGCTCTTTTAAACTGCTACTGGTTCTGTAAAGTCACTTTGTGCATAACCTACCGTGTTTGCAGAGGAGCTGAAAAGTGATGTGATCATTAATCGTTGTATAAATGCTGCATTTCTCTACGTTCTTCTCCAGCACATTTACACATCTAAATACAGGAAGAACTGACTGGAAAATAAAGGTGGTGGTGGGGAATCAGTGGTGAGGTTACTCACCAAAGCAATTTTGCAGTATTATTTCCCTAGCTTCATATGGTTTATCTCAAGCTCCTGCTTTCACGGCTTCCCCAAACCTCTGGCGCAGCCGATACTGATCCTCACCATCCTCACCCGCTATTCCCACACGTGGCCAACAGATCCGTTTGCTAAACAACTGGTCAAAGCTCTCCTGGGTCATACTGGTTTTGAAGGCTAGAGGAGAAGCACTGCTGAGGCAGAAATTCCTCCACCCCAAGATGAAGCTGGTTCAGAGATTGGGAAGCACAGGGCAGAGCTCAGGAAGTAGAACTTGTGAATGTGATTAAATACTAACGCTGTCTTTTGCAGAGCTGCTCAGAAGCGCTTGAATTTGGAGCCATCCACAGGTCTCTATGAGCCTCCCCCTATAATTTCATTTGGAAATTGAGCTAATTTGCTGCTTACAAAGCTGTGCATAACAACCCATTCAAACTGTACCTTAATTATCAATTTACAGGGGAGGGATAACTGTTTCTCCTTCTGACGTGGCTGGGAGGCAGCTGTCCAGCAGTAATGTTGAAAAAACATAGATGAGAAGAAGACACACGCATATGCCGACCTCGAAGAATTCACTGATCTTAAGGCAAGCTGAAAATGTAAGTAAAATATTTTCTTAACTCAAAACTACTTCGTATCAAACCTTTAACAGAACAGCCATCTCTGTGCTAACCCACAACCCCTTTAAATGTTCACATCTCAAAATAAATTGAGGTGCATTATGCATCCCATCGTGTCCAAAGTTATCACCCCCATTATTGCTGGGGAGAAGTCACCGGTATCATACAGGCGCAGGAATCCAGGCTACGGACATTTAAGTGGCCCTGAAGCGTGCGTTACCTAAACACTTAAAAACTCATGTTTTGTTTGAGGCGTTTGAAGGACTGGAGTTTATTTTAAAACTCCCATCCACGTGATATGTACAAATAAGCAAAGACACCATCAGGATCTCAAAAATTCTTTCTGGTATCAAAAGAAATGATCTCTGCTGCTGATTTTCCAGCTGCCCAGCAAGTTAAGGAGAGGTGATCACTTTTAACTAAGAAACCTCCAGAGAAAACCTTAATTCTGCTGGAAATGGTGTTTGATTAACCAGAGGCATATTAATGGATTCTTTCTTCCTGTTGAGTCATATCAGTACAAGAACACGTTGTTTAGAGGCAGCTTCTGATGTGGTACAAAACATAAACCTTTTGACCCATGGCAACAGAAATAAAGCCCTTGGTATTAACCTGGATGTCCTGGACAAGCTTCGGTTTGAGTAACCAAAAATGGAAGAGTACTAGGGGCAGAGCAGGAATGAATGTTCCATGATGTCATCTGCATAATTACAATTACAGAAAAGATGGCATTTGGCCATATTGGAAGTGGAAGAAGCTGAGAGAGAATGAAACTCAAAACTGAAGGGTACCTGTAGGAAAACCACCACAATATCCAAACACATCAATATTGTGCTTCCAAGAAAGATAAATTACAAATTAAAATTAAAAATTACAAAGTCAAAGCCACTTACACCTTTTTCTATGGGGTCAAACCAAAATTCATCACTAATACGTGCTATGGCGTGTATTGCTCTTCCAAACACTAGCGGGAAAAGAAAACAATGCAATGAGCATTCTAGGTTAAAAAAATAATAATAAAAAAATAATTAAAAAGTTATAGTGCTTTTTTTTTTCCGGGAT
>JAAGNO010016653.1:0-22120 GCA_033439905.1 Ceryle rudis | reverse complement strand
GGATGCCGCCGGGGTCACACCGCGGCCGCAGCCCCGGCACAGGGATGCCCGCGCTCTGGCTTTTCCCGGTGCCTCCTCTCTTTCTGGCCCTTCTGCCCCTGCGTCCTCCTGAGGACCCTGCCCCGAGGGTCCCTGCCCCGGAAGGAGGACATCGCCATGCTGCGAGTTTGCCCAGGCAAGGAGGACAGGGTGCTGGCATCCCGCTCCGCCACTGCCGCTCCTTCCTTTCACTCCCCCTTCGCAGTGGGGCCAGGCTTCGAACCCTCCTTGCAGCCACGGGACCAGAAAGCCCCAGGTCCTGGTTGGGGTCCCAGACCTCTGTCCCCCCGGAGTGGGGGAGCAAGGCAGTGGATGATGGCTCCGGGAGCTCGGCACAGGTCCCTGGCTGCAGGATGACCTTGCAGCAGGACTGCCGTGCAGCCAAAATAGGGGGCAAGCCCTTGGTTCAGCAGTGGGGGTCTTGGAGCTGGCCCCCCTCCCTGGTACCCAGGGGAATAAGGCACAGCAGGGACGGTGCTTGCTCTGCTCAGCCCTGCCCTTACCTCAAGGGCTCAGCTCTCCTGGTGCCAGCCGATACTGCGTGCAGCTTCCTCGCTGCCTGCAGCCTCCTCTCTACCTGGTGCCAAGTGGGGTCGGGGTTTCCTGCAGTGGCGGGGCCGGGGTGTAGAAGCTTTGCTGTCCGACAGGCTCTGCAGTCGGAGCGGGTTTCAGAGCCCTGGCGCTGGCTGGGGACGGCTGAGCACAGCTCCTGCTGGCTCAGCAAGTGAAAGCTGCGCGCACGGGCGGATTAGCGGAGGGGGGGAAGCAGCTTCTCCCATCGGAGCCGCAAGTGGGATTCGTCAGTGGGTTGCAGCAGTGCCAGAGCCCCAGTGCTGGGAAGGAGAGTCTGTGGACTGGCAGCCACCCCAGGGGGCACAACGTAGCCAATGCAAAGGGGACAGCCCTGGGCACTAGGAGTGGCACTGCAGGTGCCAACATCATCCCTGGGATGGGGACACCTCACCAGTGGCACATGCCATGCCACACTGCTGTGCTGGACTCAGGCCATAGTGAACTGCTTGCTGAGCCCCCCCCGCACTGTGGGTCGGCAGGGGGGTCCTCAGCAGGTCACCCTGCACCCGCTTCCCCCTCTGCTGGGCCCCTCAGTTGCTCAGGAATGAACTGGCGCCTGCCCACTGGCTGCTCTGCTGGTATGTGCAGCCAGAGCCCTGAATGCCAGGCCTTGGCCCCTCCTTGGCCTGGCCAGGGCTGGGCCCTTCCCAGGGCATCCCTCCCCAAACCTACTATCCCTCTCGCCTCTTCCCATTAAGGCAGCACAGGCAGCTGAGATTCACTACCAGAGGAAAACAGGTGCTGGAGCCAAGAGTGATGGATCCAAGTGAAGGGTGGGAACACACAGGGACACAAAAAGCACACCCCTGCCCCCATGGCAGCACCCCTCATTTCCTCCTACCTCTTACTGGGGTTACAGAGAAAACTCCTCAGCCAGTAACACTGGTGTGCTCACCTTCACCTCACTGCCTGTCCCCAGCTCTGGGGACACTGCAGGAGAAAGATGGGGTGGTGGGAGCTTTTCTCTTCTCCCAGCCCTTGCTGCAGAGCTGGGCTGCAGCCAGCACTTCTATTTTAAGCCCCACAATATGCATGAGGAGGCGAGGGGTGTGTGTGGCCGAGCCTCACAGTCTGCCGAGGAGAGGCCCAGCTGCCCAGGGCCCTGAAAGCTTCCCCGTCTCTCCCTGGGGCTGGTGCGTGCTCAGGGCGGGTTGATCCAGCTCTTCTTGCCCCTTCCCAGTGCAGACGGGAACTGGGGCAGTTGAAGCTGGTGGAGCCTGCTGAAATTGTTCAAAAATATCTGGGATGCAGGAAGCCCTTGGGGTCCGGTCACACTCCCCTGACCTCCCCTGGGGCATGCAGCATGTGCCTGCCCATAACCTGGGCTGGTTGACATCCTGTGAGAGAAGGCGGGGTAGGCCAGGCAGGGCTGCACAGGCAGGAAGATTTGCTCTGTAGGCAGCAGCTTCCCTGTTGAGCTCCCATGGCAGGGAAAGGGGCCCAGGTGCCCTGTGGGATTAGCTGGGGTGGGTGCAGGCACAGAGGAACCATGGGATAAAGCATCGTGAGTGGAACTAGATGTCTCAGGCTTCTCCCTGAGAAAGACCCAACCCCGCTGCAGGGATCCCCCTCACATGAAACTCCCTCACCCCTTAGCAGAGATGGCTTTGCAGAGCTCTTCTCCTGCACCAATGAGTGCTGCTGGAGGAAAAAGCTCCCAGATTAAGAGGCTGTTTGTTTTGTTTTGTTTTTAATAAAAACAACAACCCCCCCACACCCCTGCTTGTGTTGCGTGTCAGCAGGACACCAGGAGAGCTGGCAGCACCGAGGGAGAGCACCCAGCAGGCAGGCAGGAGGGGTGCTCAGCACCGGGCTGAGGCCAGGGGCTGCAGTGGCTGGGGCACAGTGCAGCCCTGGGGCTGGCTGGAGTAAAGCTCCTGCCACAGCCCCTCTCCCCCAGGGAGGCGGTGAGCAGTGAGCTGGTGCTGGGACCGGAGACTGTGCCAGGATGGCACCCAAGAGGAGGATAAAGGGCAGGCTAGGGCTTTCCTCCAACTTGGCTGATGCTCACTCCTTCTTCCCAAAGAACTTCCTGAAGACAGATTTGTTCTTGGGGCGAGGGGGACCATGGGTCTTCTCCCCGAGAGTGTCATGTGGGGTCGCTGGCCGGGCCACGAAGGAGTGGCAGCGTGCCCGGGGCACAGCCGATGCTTGCTCCCCAATGTACAGTGTGACCGAGTAACTGTTCCCAGCTTCCACCAGCTCCTTGGGTACAGCCACTGGGGTGATCTTCTGGTAGGTGGCTGTGAAAGGGAGCAGTCAGTGGGGACAGTAGGGTGCCAGCAGGTGCTGCCAGCTCCCAGAGTCCTCCCTGAGTTGGGGGCTGTAGCCTAGGGCACAAGGATGTGGGACCCGTGTGGGTGCTGGTCCAGCATCGAATCTGCCCTTGGGTGGCTGTGAGGACAGGGGTAGTAGTGCCACCTCCTGGCAGTGATAGCAAAAACAGAGCTGTACCTGAGGTGAAGGAGTAGGACCTCCTCTTGTTGGCCACCAGGCTGTAGTCATCTTCTTGGCAGCTCTTGTCCCACAGCCCGGGGGACCCCCTGGGTAACCACTGCTGTTCCCTGTGCCCAGCCCCATAAGCATCCTCTGAAACAAGATGGAGATATGTCACAAGGCAAAGCCACCACGAGACATCTCTGTCTGCCCCAAAGAGGACAGGGAAAAATATGTAGCTATCCCAGTATCCCAAGAAGTAAAAGGAGGAAACTGGTCCTTCCCCTCACCACATTCCTAGGCATGGGACCCTGAGACTCCTGGCCCAGACACCACTGAGTTCAAGACTGACTGACAGCCTTCAGCTTCCCCCAGTTGGCTCCCTTGCACCTTGCTGGGCTGGGGAGAGAAGCCCAGACAAACAGGAACATCACCTGCTGCTGCCACAGCTCCATCAGCTGGGCCATCCTGGCTGCCCAGAGGCCGCTGCAGCCGGGTGTTTGAGCGAGGCAGCACCACGATCTCCTGGCTCTTGGTGGTTGTGACCTGATGGTGTCCCTGGAGGTGGGAGCAACCAGGGCCGGGGACCTTGCTGCAACTGGAAAGTAGCAGAGATTTAGTGAAACACACTGTCCCACAGATGCCCTGCTGGAGCAGGACACACAGGCAAGTGTGGGAGAGAGCTGTAACAATGAGACCCAGCTAACCAGCTTCCAGCTACTCACCCTCCAGCACCAACAGTGCCCTCGACACGCTGTACCGCTGCCGCTTGGAAGTAATCCACTTCTGGGAAACCTGGGGGCACAGCAAACATCCTGCTGTGTACTGGCAGCACACATAGGGCCAGCCCCAGCTCTGGGTGCCTGTGCTGCATGGCTAATCTGTCTGACCTCCCACTGTAGCATCTGCTCTTGGTCCTGCCACCCAGTCTAGGATTTCATGGTGGGGCCTGAACCCCTTCTGCTGTGTGTACAACATCAGGAAGACCTCAACATTACAGGTCTCCTTGCCTGGAGGGCAGGCAAGGGGTTTCCAGGCCTCACAGATGGAGGAAGACCGAGGCGTAATTATAATTTTCCTGACACTGGCTTTTTTCTGCTGAGGCTCCTCTGGCGTCATTCACACTATTCCTGATTTATAACTGTCTATGTGGTGTGAAAACAAAGCCTCCAAATCCTGCCTGGAACAGAACTGCAGTTCCTGAGGTTAGGAGGATGCATAAATCAACAACACCGTGCTGATTCTCTTCTGACCCTCCATGTACCAGAAGGCTCAGAAGGGAGCTGTACGCCCATGGTAGCCACGCATAGCCAGACCCCTGCTCTGCCAGCAAGGGCTGCTCACCTGAGTTTTGCTGCAGCTTGGAGACCCATTCATTCATGAGGGGCTGGGAGGGGGCCCTCAGGAGGTACTCGGAGCCATCCTGCAGCCTGTGGTGGGGGGAGAACAAGTCATCAATGAAACAGATGGGTGGTGCGGATACCACAGCCCCCGCCAGCCTTGGAAATAAGGGAAGCAGGTGAGAAAGAAAGAAGGAAATCCTCATCCAAGCACTGTATGGAGCTGGCTCTGGCTGGGGGCTATTGGTGTCTGTCCCAGCAGAGACACATTAGGAAGGGCTGTGGCTATGAAACCCTAGCTGCCCTAGATTGGGGTGACTCACTGAAGCCTGAAGCAATTGGTCTTCTTGGTGTACTCGGCATCTGGGGTGCAGACTGCCCCAGAGAGGTTCAGGGGAAGGGCCACCACGGAGCTCTGCAGCACAGGGAACAGCAAGAACCACAGCGGAGTTGGCAGGCTCTGCCTTCCCCAGCTGCAGAGGTGAGGGTACCCCGCTGCCAGCTGCCCACTCTGCTGCCATGCCACCCCATGGACTCTCTCCCACCGCACCTTGAGGCTGTCCCTGCGGTCCTGGTAGAAGCAGAGTGTCTGCCGCATCAACACGGCATGGAAGAAGCCCCAAGTCCGGCAGCTGGCCTGTGGAATGCAAGCAGGGGACAACTGTGACACCAGCAGGTTGAGAAGACAGGTGGTCCCCTGCCACTCAAAATGACCCCAAGCCCTGGTCACCTATGCCCTCCCAGCATAGCCAGCAGCACTACGATGGCAGTGCCAGGAGCATCCCTGGCTTAACTACTGGCCCAAAATCCAGATGCCCCCCACTGTATCCCAGCATCCCAGTCCCTAAGAAGCCCCACAGCCATGCCCATACCTTCCTTCCTCCTGTCTGCAACAAGTGTTTCCTTTCCAGAGTCCCCTCCATCATCTGAAACTCCGTTTTACTGGGAGGTGCCTGCAAGGGGACAGGTGGTGAGCAAAGCAGTGCTGGGGATCAGCCCCATGGCACACAGGCTCCATCCCATCTGACCCATTCCCAGAGGGCAATGCCAAGGCAGGAATTGGACAACAGGATCAATTTTTCTGGCTGTTTGTAGGCTTTGGGGGTGAAGCTCTATCTTGCTAAGGCTGAGAGCTGTCAGGGCATTGTGTGCTGCTGGGACCCCCAGATTCAGCACCTAACTCTTCATCCTGGAGTTGGGGAGTCTCCAGACATAGGTCATGTTTGCTGAAGCAGGTAACCCAGCTGCTGCCTGAGGTGTTCCCCAACCCCTTTGCCTGACCCTAAGGAACAGCCCGCAGGGTCTCACCTTGCTGCCCTCTCTCTCCTCTTCCCCATGCCTTCGCTGATCCCAGGTGCCAGCATTGTCCAAGGGGGCTGTGGACACCAGCTCCTCCATGTGGGGGGACACCCCATGCCTGCTGGGGCTGCCACCACTACTGTGCCCCGCGCTGGGGCTCTTCTCTCCTGATGGGCTGTGGAGGAGCTGGGCAGTGGTGGGAAGGGTGAACTTAGCCACTAACACGTTGTTGGCTGATGAGAGGATGAGGGGCCTGCCGGTGGTGACGCTGGGGCTGGGCAGGCTGCCTGCCCCACTCCCTGGCTGGTGGCAGGCACGAACGCCTGCTGGTGGGGTGGGTGTCCACCGCTCACCCACCCCATCCCAGATGGCTTGCAGCTCCTCCTCCTCTTCCTCAAACTGCCCGTGGGCAGGGTGGCAAACCTCCCTGGCACTCAACTTGGGGCTGGAAGGCTGTGGGGACCCCAGAGCCCACTCAAAGACAGAGAGTTGGGTGGGGGCAGCAAGGGAAGTCGGGGACCCTCTGGGCTGGCTGGTGCCAGCTGGCCGCTGTGAGTGAACAGTGCCAGGGATGTCTTCTGCTCTGCTCGGGATGCCAGCAGGGGATGACCTGAGTTCCAGATGAGCAGCTTCATGATGCCTGGCCTTGCCAGTGGTGCTGGGATTGCTGTCCTGGCCCAGCTGGGCAGCCAGCTTCTCCCCTTCCTGTCTGACCTGCTCATGCAGTGCACTGACATGGGATGCCTGGCTAGGCCTCAAGTCCAGGAGGTCTTCACCAGTCGTGACAGGATGCCATGGGCTCCAGCTCTCCTCCCCAGCACAGTGTGCCCTTTTTTTGCTGTAGCTGGGGTTGAAGCTCACCTCCTCAAACCATGTTCCTCGCTCACTCTTGGGGGACATCCCCTGCCCCTCATTGGGCTGCTGGGAACTGTGCCCTTCTACATCTGCCTCCTCCAGCCATCCAGCCCCATGAGTGCCTGTGGGCTCCCATGGCCTCGTCCTCAGACCCTGTCTCTGCTCCTGCTCCCCCACCTCCTTCCGCTGCACCGTGGCCCCTTGGCAGCACCCCAGCACCACTGCATCCCGGGGCAGCTCCAGGCTGAGCACAGAACCCAGGGAAAGGTGGGGGCATGTGGTCTTTGGCTTGGGGAGATGAGGGTCCTGGGGGGCTGCCCCACACTCGGCATCAATGTCCCGCACCAGGGGGTTCCTGACGTAGAGCAGAAGCTCCCCACGTGGGGATCCAGCGGCAGCCACACCCAGCCCCTCCTTCCTCCTGTCGCACTTCTGAGGCCATGTGTTGCTGGGGCCATGACGCTCCTCGGGCTGCAGGGAGCTGGCGCCCATGATGCCCTGCAGCGTCAGCAGCCGGGCCTGCTCGGCTCTCGCCCGCTCCCGCCGCTGCAGGCTGTTGAAGAGGGAGCCGGCCCCGGACTTGGGCAGGGTGTGGGATGTGGCCGGTGTTCTGTCACTGGATGCTGGAGGGCGACGTGTGACAGCAGGTGGCCGCTTTGTGCTAGAGGTTTTCCCAGCTTGTGCCTGGGGACACAGAGAAGGAGAAAGGGGTGACTCTCATGGCTGGAGCACCACCCTGCTCTGACCACCACTCTCTTGCCTCAGCAAGCAGGGAGCCGTGGTGGAGCAGGCAGCTAAAAATGCACATGCAGAGCTGGGAGCAGGATGACTACCTCAGCCCTCCAAGGGCTGCTGCCACCTTGGCACAGGCAGGGAAGAGGCAGGCAGGGAAACCTCTGCCCACAATAGAGTGCCCCAGGTGAGCTGCAGTGGGGACTGCCTGCTCCACTGCCCACCAAGCTACCACTCTTGGGTGGCTACTGAAAGAGCAACCACTGCTGTCCATCCCTGCCACCCCTGCATGCCCCCAGGCAGGAAAGCAAGGAAAAGCAAGGGCAGGGGCTGAGCACAGCCTCTTCCCCTCCCCTTCCCTGCAGACACCCTCTCCAGCCCAGACACAGCCCCTCTCCTGGGTTTCCACAGCTGCCAGGATGAAAGCAAAGGGCTTTGCCTGTGGGAGCTGGAACGGTGTCCCCCTGTACCCCTTAGGCTGGACAGGGCCCATTACCAAACTCTCCTGTCAGCCTGATAGCCCCTTGCCCTGCCTCAATGCCCTCTGTCTTCTATGGCCTCCAGCCCTCTCCTTTGGGCTTCCAGCCTGTCTGTGTGGGGGGCACAGCTGTGGCTGCCCTTCGGGCTTCTCACACACAGCCCTTCATGCAAGATCTTGAGCAACAAACTGATGCAAACCCCAGCAAAATACAGGGCTCCCAGCCCCAGGGTTACAAGCTATGCAACCCAGAGTGAGGCCTCCCCAAAAACGTGCACCCTCACACGCCCCCATCCACCCCTGCCCCCTTGAGAAGGCAGCACAAGGGACTGCAGTTGCCCCATAGCATTGAAGGGGGGAGGCTCTCCTGCTGGCTGGCAGCTCACTGTGCCTCCTATGACCACCAAAACCACTTATCTGGGGGGCCAAACTGCAGCCAGCCCTGTCTGAGCCCCCTCCTTGCATGCCCCAGCACCCACACTCTGGAGTCCACAGCACCAGGAGGGTTTCCCCTCTCCTGAGGGACCTCTGCCAGCAGGACATGGCAGCATGGCCAGGAAGGTCGGTAGCAGGCGGGTTCATGCCATGCAGCCACTCTGCCCGACATGCAGCCTCCCCTGGGGATGTTACCTCTTCCACCAGCTGGTGAGGCGGCTTTCTCTTTCGCTTTAAACTACCCCAGGTGTTTCCTAAAAGCCCCTGGCAACGTTTCCAAAAGGTTTTACAGCTTGAGGGTTTAGTGGCAGAGAGCTGAGCAGGGAAAGAGAAAGAGACACACAGAGAGAGTTGAAGGCAGTGTGGGCAAGGAGCTGAAGCAGGAGAGCGCAGGCAAAGGGGGTGGCATAAGCTGGTCCTCAGTCCTCGTGCATCACCACAGACAAAGATCCCTCTCCTGAGACTGACGCAGCCCCAACAGCTTGATTGGAAATGACTCAGGGCAGGTCCCAGGATGGGGGCTGCCCTGCACCCCTCCAGGACTCCCAGTCTGCATAGAGACCCATCTCCAGGGAACTGCCCTGGTTGCACAGGGGTGGCCAGCCCCGGGACAGGTGCCAAGTGCTCTCCTGAAGGCCAAGTGCTCTGCTGAAGGCACCCACTGTCCTCCACGTACCGTCCGCAGTGCCTCCTCTCCCGGACACTCGCTGCTTGCCACTGGCTGCACCTTCTTCTTCTCCCCCTTCTTGCCAATGCTGAGGATAAGGTTGACTGTCCCCCCCAGCCTGCTGGAGCCCCGTGGTGGCAGCAGCAGTGTGGAGGTCTCTGCGGAATCCCAGACTACAGCCTCCTCAGAGGGTCCTGCACTGTGGGGTGTTGAGCTGCTGGGTTTCCCCCAGCTCTGCTCCACTCCCGACAGGGTATTTGAGAGAGGAGATGTCGGTGGGGAGATGGCCACTCCTAGCGGCAGCTGTGGCTCTGATCGTTGTGCAGGATTGAGGTGGGAGCAGGGTGTGAACTCCACCGGGCTGTGGATATTCTCCAGCAGGGGCCGAGCACATGGAGAACGCTGCTCCTGGGGAGTGAGGCAATGGAGGCACCATAGAGAAAGGGCTGCCACGGCCAGGCACTTTCTCAGGACAATCTTCCCTTTGCCCTGCCTGACCCCCCCAGAGTCCCAAAGGTATCGGCACACATCCCTCCGCTACTTCTGCACCACCCACTCCATCCGGTGCCTCTGCTACCCTCAGTTTCGAGGCTGGGGCTGTTCCCTGACAGTCTCAACATGGCTGAGTACTCACTTGGCCAGTGACGGATGTGTCCAAGGGGCTCTCCAGGTCCCTTCTGTCCTCCTGCTTGTTCCCTGGATCCCGCTGGTGCCTCTGTGCTCGCCAGCGCACCAGCACCCAGCCCAGCATGCTCTGTAGCTCTTCCAAGCGCTCCTTAATCTGAAGGTAGGAGAGAAGATGGGCAGCCTACAAGGACCCCTGGCCCATGGGCATCGGCCCTACCAGGACATCTCACTACAGAGCAGTTTAGGAGGTTTTTGAGAGTGGGATACAGTCAGTCATATCACCTTAGGTCTTAGCATCTGTTGCTAGGTGAAACCCCTTCCTGCCCTGAGCAGCCCCAGGGGTGCATGGACAGCCCCATACCACCTGCTGGGGCTCTGCACGTGCACCTTGCTCTCTCCTTCAGGGACTGTCCCCAGAGGATTTTGGGAGGTGCTGAGTATTTCCCTGATCCCATTTCCCCTGTCCTTACTGTTGCGCTCAGGTAGTGCTCCTCAGACACCAGCTGCTGCCCTGATGCCGCCAGTGCCTCAAACTCCTTGAGCTTCCCTTCAATCCTCCTCTCCAGCTCCTCACATGGAGTCTCTGGGAGGCCATGACCACTTGGGCTTTCAGAGAAGATCTGAGCCCGCGTGTCCTCTGTCCAGGAGCTGTGGGCATGTAAAAGACAGGCTGAGGGGGATGAGGAATGACCCAGCTCCAACTCAGCCCTGCAGGCCACAGGGAAGCCATTCCCATGCTCAGGGATGGCTGAAAGCATCTCGCTTGGGTAGCAGCATGTCTGATGCAGCAGGGCAGGATGCCACAGGGCTGCCCCACAGCAGGCAGCCCTGGCGCAGCCCTTCATTCCAGGCTCCCCATGGTCTTGCCTGGCTGCAGCTCCAGCACCACCCATGTACTCTCCAGTGGCCCATGCTCTGGTGAAGCCATGCTCTCACCAGCTCCCCCCAATCACCACAGAGGCAACCCTGACAGCTCAAACACCACTTACATCATGGCTAAATAATCCTTGAAGAAGTGCCGGAGCTGGCTGGCCTGCTGCACACGGGCCCGGGTCTCCTGCAACAGTTCCTGCAGCCCTGCCCAGGCCCGCAGCGTCCCCTGCACCTCTTGGCTGACGGGGCATTGCCGAGCAGGGCACAGCTCTTGCAAGCGAGCAGCTGCCCTCTCCAGCTCCTCCAGCTGCCCCTGCAGGGTCTCTGACACCACATGCTGAAGATCACAAGGCAGAAAAGGTTCAGGATGCATTCAACCCCTCTGAGCCCAGGATGGACTCCCCTGCATTCTGGGATGTGGGGATGGAGGGGAGGATGCAGGAAGAACCATCCTCTGGGAGGAGGACAGGCAGAGCGGAGGGCTGCCTGGTTTTCCCACTCTGCTCGGGTGAGTCACCTCCCCACCAGTGGGAAGATGAATGAGGTGCTGGCAGCCAGGCGCTGGCATGCAGGAGCTGATGCAAGCTCTCTCCCCTTGCCTGGCCCATGCTGGCAGAGGGGAGTGGAGAGGGGCAGGGCTCAGCTCTGCTGGAAAATTCCAGCCCCGCTTGCCACATGGCGTGCCAAGGCTTACGACAGCTGGGCCTCTGGAGGCCAGCACTTCTTGGGGATAGCCCCAGCCGGCTGAGACACCTCCCTGCTATGGGCTTGGCTAGCCACAGTGGCACAGTTGGCCACAGTGCTCCCCGGGTCTCACCTCCATCTCCTGCTGCCGACTCAGCAAGCCTTGCAGCCCCTGGAGGTCCTTCTCACTTTTCACAGCAGTGAAGCCACTTTCTGCTTGGGCAGTGTCATGAGCCAGCGCCTCGGCTCTGCCTCGAAGGGCCTCCAGGCATGGGGACACCTCTGCCACCTGGGTGGGCCAGGGAGGAGGATACATGAGTCCTGGTGTGGGATCTCCTGTGCCACCACTCACACTTTGTGACCACAACCCACCCCAGCCTGAGGGCACCTTGCCATGCACCTGCAAAAGAGCAGGGAGCGCCAACCTTGGGAGGGACAGGTATTCCAGCCTCTCACAGAGTGGTCCCCATGTATCCCAATGCCCTTGGGTCCCACTGGGACCAGTTGGGTTGTATAGCCCATCCCAGCTGGCCAGCAGGTCCAGCTGCAGGTGGACCACCTGTCTGTATCCCCAGACCCCCACCTGCCTCCATGTCCTACCAGGTGCTCCAGGTTCTCCATCTCTGCCACCATCTCCATGACCCGCTCCCGCTCCTTTGCTGCGTCATTCAGCATCTCCACAGCCTCCTGCAGCTCTCCTAAGGGGTGGCTCATGTACTTGCTGCTTGTTGGCTGCCCAGCCTGGGCCGAGAGCAGGGGAAAAGAGGCCTGTGAGTTGTAATGCCCACTCCATGGCTGAAGCCAATGGAAACACCAGGCATGAGAAAAATGGGAATGAGACCCCCAAGCAGCTGGGCTGGAGGGTGGCACCCATGGCACTCCCCTGCCAGCCACAGACCAACCCTTGGGCCAAGTCCCAGGTGCTGGGCGATCCCAGGGACACCTGGCCCCACGGCTCACCACTGCAGGGTCCTGCTGGCTGCGTGCCTCCTCCTCTTGCAGGTCCTGCAAGAACTCAGACAGCACCAAGGAATCACGCAGATCTGCTGCCCGGCGCCGCAGGGCTGCCTGTACTTGTGCCAACCTGTGGGGACAAGCACCTGTCACGGGTGCCAGCGCACCCTCTACACCTCCTTGGGTGAGCATCCTCTTCCCCACACCTCCCTGGGGCAAGCATTCTTCTCCCCGCACCTTCTTGGGACGAGCATCCTCCTCCTTGCCCACCCCAAGGATCAGAGAGGAAGAACCTTCCCCTGGGACTCACTTTTCCTCCACCATTTCCACCTTCCTCTGCATCTTTATTGCCCCCTCATGCTCAACGGGTGGCTCGCCTGCCACTGTCTCCTCCCGCAGTGCCTGAAGCTTGAGGCCACACAGCAGGAGCTGCCTCTCGAGCTGGCCTGTCTCCTCCAGGTCCTGTCGCAGCTCTGTCGGGCTTCTCATGGTGGCTGGCTCTAAGAGTGACCCAGCCACGGCTTGCAGCCACCGTTCAGTCTGGTCCAGCTCTCCCACCAGCTTCAATGCCTGCAGGGAGAGCAGGGAGCCCATCAGCTTGGCTCTGAGCTGCACTTGCCACCCCATTGCGAGTACCCAGGGAACTCGCAACTTGGGCAACACAGCTGGAGCAGGATGGGCTGTGAGGCCAGCTGGAGATGTCCGTGACAACAGCTCCTGACCCTGTGGGTATCTGCCTCTCTTGGTGACCCCCAGCAAGTTGCTGTGATTGGGGCATGCCCCTGTGCCCACCCTAGCCCCACCTCCACATACCCTATCAATTTCACGCAGCACGGCACCGTTCTCCTGGTGCTTCCTCTGCAGGTCCTCCCACAGCTCACCCAGCTCCTGCAACATGACCTCCACCTGTGGGATCCCCGGGGGTCCTCCCAGTGCTAGCCCTTCCTGGGAGACAAGGAGGGCAGTTAGGACAGGCCCTGCCTGGTGTAAACCCCCCAAACCTCACACCTGAGGGGGCTCACCGGGAGCACAGTCTTGGCACTGCAGCTGGGGTCCAGGGGCTCCTGCTGTGTCTGTGCTGTCTGTGGGCTTTCCATGTCCCTCACTGGACACAGAGGGGCTCCGGGACCCACACTTTCCTTGTGTGGCGACACAGTCTGCCGAGGAACAGGGATACATGGTGCGTTAGTGCCCAGGCCAGTGATGGGTGTGAGTGCACAAGAGTGCACATCCATAAGTGGCAGGAGTAGGCAGGGGAAGGGAGCCACCTCAAGACCATCTCCCCTGGCCAGGCTGGGAGCAAAGGGGGCTCTTGGGAAGACATTACTGTGCTCACTGTCTGACAGATGTCCTGCACCTGGGCCTCTGGTTGCCGTGTCCCCCACTCAACTGCTGCCTCTTTCCTCCTGCAGAGAGAGGGACAGTCAGAACTGCAAGGTCACCCCTTGCACAGGGGACTCCCATCCTTGTCCCTTTTAACTCCATCCCACTCTCCACAGCCACCTCCATGAACTGTTACCTTTTGCTGTCCCCACCATGAGGCGGCTGCCCTGTCACCAGAGAGCCAAGCCTATTGTCGTCCCCTGTCCGGTGCTCTGCCATCTTCCCCATCATGTCCTTTGGCACCTAGGACACAAAGGCTCCCATTCCTCCTTTGCCAGCCAAAAACACACACCAGGCCTGGCACTTACCACCTTCTGTAAGTGCTGCTGCCAAGTCAACGACATGCTCGGCCTGGTCTTTGCTCCAGCTTCCAAACCCTTTTTCCACAAGCTCCCCCATCTTCCCAAAGCAGAGGTGCTGGGGATGCCCAGAGTAAGGCAGTGCTTACCATGTTCCCAGAGCCTCTCATCCATTTGTCTTTCGCTTCCTTTCCCATGGCTTCATGGCTGCTATTGTCTCCTCGGGGCTCCATGCTTGGAGCTGCAGCTTCACCCACTGGAGAATTGCTTGCCAGCACGGGAGCCTTCTCTGTCCTGGGAAAGGGGTGCAAGGGAGGGCCAGGGGTGCAAATGATGGAGAAAAGTGGAGCTGGTGCCCCAAGGAGCCTGCCAGGGGCTAACCCAGGTCTCTCCCTAACCCTCTGGTTCCAGCACTGAGGGAGGTCAGGGTGGAGGCCCTGGAGCTCCTTCCAGGCTGAGCCCTACCTCAGCACCTGCTGGAGCTGTGCCCAGCTCTCCTTGACATCTCGGTGCTTGGGGGTCACTTGGGCTGCCAGGCTGGGCTGCAGGCTGAGGAGCTGGGACACAGTCACATCCAGCATCTGGAAGAGAGAGAGTAACTGGGGAGCAATGACAGGGCTGGTGAGGGATGAGCCATTACGGCCATGGTGCAAGTGTGTAGTGGCAACCCACCACCAGTCCTGTGCAGGCAGGAGAGATGACAAGTGCCAAGCTCAGTCCCCTGCTGCCTCGAGGGAGGCTCCCCCATCCATCACACAACCCTGGCCATCCCACCTGGCTGTGAGGTGCCCAGCCTTGCTGGTGCCAGCACTGACCCAGGAAGGCACACATCTCCCCTCTATTGGGATGCTCCCCAGGGCACAGAGGATGAGGCAGAGGCTTGCACTTACCATCACCTGGCTGGCTATGTCCCTGACATCCCGATCCCTGCATGGCTCGCCCTCCCTTGGCTTCCCTACACCACAGACACTCCTCTGCTGTAAGAAGAAGCTGCAGTCAGCAGTGGAAGGAGGATGGAGCCCTGTCCTCAGCTCCGTCAGAAAGAGATGGTGCAAAGCTGTGCTTGCTGCTCTGGGTCCCCTTAACAGACCAAGCTCCACCCTCCAGCTCTCTTCCTGAGTTCTAGGCTGAAGGTGCTGAGACCACAGCAGCCCCCACTCAGGGGATGAGATCAGGGTGCTGCCTACCCTGTGTCACTCTGGCCATTCAACAGCCCTGCACCAGGAAGACCCTGGCTTCAGTGCTAGTACCTTGGTGTGGATGGCCCTAAGCAAGGTATCTGCTTGCTGGAGAAAGGAAGCCACCTCCAGGGCCAGCTGCAGAGCCTCATGGTGCTCCTTCAGGGTCCCCTGCAGCCGCAGCCACCTGTGTGGGTGGAAAGGGAGAGGTAAAGGGCAGCCCATGCCCCCATGAGGATCTGTGCAGAGCTGGGCTGAGGGGACTTTAGGGTGTTTGGCTCCCGGTGCCTGGATCACGCCTGCTCAGCCTATGCGTCCTCCACTCACGTTTTGTTGAGGTGCTTGCGCCGAGCTGAGATGCTCCTGCTCTCATTTTTGCCTTGTTTCTCCAGCTTCTGGGCCAGGCTGTTCAGCTCCTTGTGCAGACTCTGGAACTGCTGCTCCTCCTGGCCCGAGAAGAGAGACAGACATCAGCATCCCCTCTCAGGGAACTGTGCCATGCCCCAGTCTTGTGGGATTCAGGGTCCCTGTCATGCCAGCAGCTCGCCAGCACCCTCTCACCTGCTTCAAGTCAAGGATGCGTCGGGTAAGCTGGATCTTGTCCGGGCTTTCCTGCAGGAGGGCTGCCAGAGAAGGCTTCTCCTCCTGGGCCAGGGGAGGGCGTGAGAAGGGGGGGACAGCCAGGCTGTCCCCTTGCCGAGACCATGCTCCCTGCACCCTGTACCTTGTGCCTGATCCATGCCTCCAGCTGGTCAGCTTTTCTGTTGAAGTCCTGCAGGCTCCGCAGCCCTCCCAGGGCTTTGCTCTGGCTGGCAGCTGTCTGCTTCAGGAGTTGCCACTGGTCCCGCAGGGCCAGTAGCTGCCTCCGCACAGCCTCAGTGCTGGGGTTCGCTCGCCACATAAGCTGCTCACCCATCTGTGGGGCCAAGGGACTCACTCAGTGTCAGAGGATTCCAGGCACCCTCAACTGCAGAGAGCCTGGGAACATGGGTGCCGCAGGGAATGGTACCCATGCTGCCATCCAGCCTCACCTGGTTGAGCTTTATCAGTGTGTTCTCAAAATCCTTCATGTCCCGCTGCAGGGTCTGACCCACCTCCTCCCAGTCCTGGAGGTCACAGCTGTCCTTCAGGTCCCGCAGCTTGCCTCGAACCCAGCCCTCCGCCTGCAACATAGGAAGAGCTACGTGGCTGGGTGCTTTTGCCAGAGCCTTGAGGATGCAGCTTCAGGGACCCAAGCCCGAACCTCTCTGAAGCCACAACAGGGACTGGAGGGTGCCCATTCAGCTGACAGCTCCTTTGCTCTGAGCTCCATTGGGCTTGCAAAGGGACTCAGGACAGCATTGGTGGCAATGGGGGTGGGAAGATAAGTAGCATCTCACTTCTTTCCAGCATCTTCCCCAGCCCAGGAGAAGAAGGGACCCTCCCTGTGCAGGCACAACCAGGGATTGCCAAGTGAGACATCCCTGCATGATGTGTCTCTTCTCCCTGCACCCTACTCCCTGGTGCAAGCAGCCATACAATCTCCCCAGCATGATGTGGAAGCAACCCTCCTGCACCATCCCCATTCCCACGCTACTGGAGAGGGACAGGAGCTGGGAGGAGGAGGATGGGGGATGGGAGGAGCATGTGTTCATGGGGAGGAAGCAGGGCCCTGGTGTGGGCTGACCCCCTCTCCCCAGGGCAGACAGCCAAGGAGAGGCGGCCAAACATGATCTCATGCCACAAACATGGCTTCGCTCGAGGCTGGGAGTTCAGCCCTCCCGGCTGCACACCCCACCCCACAGCTCACATGAAAGGCTGCCGGTGGCCCCCCTGACCCACTCCCCACACAGCCCCTTGGGCAGGCACCCTGGCTGGCCTCACCTGCAGCATCTCTCGGTTGAACTGGGCTACCAGAGGGCTTGGGTCAAGGAAAGGGGCTGCTCCTGCATCGCTTCTCCCACTGCATCTTGGTGCTACGGTGGGCTCCTTGCCCTTGGGGGTCTCTTTCCGGGGTGGCAACGCCAAGGGTCCTGCCAGCTGGGGTGGGCAGAGGTGAAAGATCAGTGTGCCACCCCAGGAAGCCTTTCCCATCACCTCCCAGGAACATTTCAGAAACCCAAATGAAGCATGTCAGTCTGCCTCGTACATAATCCCATTCTTTCACTGACATATTTGGGGTTCTCTCCCAGCACCCTGTGGCACAGCTCCTCTCTATCAAGGTTGCACTGGTGCTTTCGCAGCCCCAGACAGGCTGTCTCTCAGTCCTAGGTCACTCCAGGCTGGCAGGACTGCACCCAGCACCTGTGCTGGTCCCCATGCCCACTTTGGAGGCAGCTGCACGCTTGCTACCACTCTTGCTACCTGAGGCTGAGTGTCCCTGTGAGGAGCATTTGTGTCTGTGGCGTCCATTTGGTGTCACCCCAGAGGATATTGCCAGGGGATGAGATGGGGGGGGGTGAGACCTGAACTCAGCAAGGAGGGCAACAGAACTCCAGTGAACTCAGTCCTTCAGGGGCACCTGGAGACCCCCATCCCAAGCAAATGGTGGCAAGGGGCAGGAAGTTCAGCATCTCCCTCAGGACTTGGCCTTGTAGGCGGCCGGCACTGATGAAACTCTCTGTCAGGCCTCCAGCTCTGACAGGGGTGATGGTGAAGGTCAGCCAGTGAAAATGCTGGCCCCCCTCCAAGCTCAGCCCGGGGCCCAGCTGCATGCAGCCTAGGGGAAAGCACAGCCACCCAGGCACTCACTTCCCATCCCACTGCCCAGGGATAGGGACTTGACCACACACTAATGGGTGACAAACATGAGCCTGGGTATCTTCAGGAGAAACCTGAAGGTGCAGGACTCGCTGCCTCCTCTCACTATGCAGAAATTGCTCCTGGGGCCAGCACAGGTCAGCCCTCCCTCCCTATAGGGGCTAGCTGCGAGCTGTTCCACAGGGTCCCAGTTGTTCCCAAGCCCACCGGGGTGTAATCTCCAGAGAGGCTGCAGAGCAGTGGATTTGGGCAACTGTTTCAGGCTCTCTAAGCACTCTGGCATGTGCTGACCCTCCGACAGCATAGGAATCACTTTTCAAAGCCTTTCTGCCTAACCACAAGCACTACAGAAATCCTCTCTTTTTTTAAAAAAAAAAAACCCAAACAAACAACAAAACCCAAACAAACAAACAAAAAAACCTCCAGCAACACAGATTCTCAGGCCCTCCTGTGACTCCAGGATCTTCAGTCTCTTGACAATGGCAAGGGCTCCCTTTAAAGTGATAAAACCTCTGGGTGCTGGCCTGTGGTTTAACCCCTTGCCCCGTCATGCCCAGCTTGTCCCCTTGCTCAGTCAAAGTGGTGAGGCTACATATGCACCCAGGCAGACCACCAGCAGCTGCCCTTGTTTGCTCAGCCCCAAGCTGTGCCCCTGGGTCAGGCCTTCCTAAACGGTGAGGGCAGAGGGACTTACTGCATGGAAGGGGGAACCTCTGTCCACTGCAGAGCAGAAACCACTGGCCTGGGGGCTCTCAGCCTCCTGCTGCTCATTCTCTGCATCCACATCCTTCCTGATGAAGACCTAGAGACAGGAAGGCACAGACATGTGCCTGGAAGTGCTTGACTGTCCCAGCAGCTAAGGGGACAGAGGAACATGTACCTGCCTCCCCTCGTCCTGGGACAGAGGAGGCTTCTGGCAGCACCCAGACACTGCTTGACTGGGTTCTTGACCATCCCTCCGGACGCATCCAGGTCAGGCTCCTTGGAGCAGAATCTGCAGCTCCTGCCATGTGTTCAGCGAGTGGCAAGAGCTCCTAACCTCACTTTGCTCAGCACCTTCTCCATTTTAGGTCCCACCCCACCCCCCCTTTTTTTCCCCTTTGAATTGACTCTAAAGCTAGCAGAAATCGATTCAATGGTCATCACTGGACCCATGTTACCTAAGGATGCTCAGAGTCAGACCCTCCTGCCCTCCTCCAGGACAGCAGGGCAGAGGCATGAGGGCACAGGAGGACATTCCACTAGCATGAACCTGAATCCTCTCAGGTGCCGATCCCTGACTTTGGCCTGGCCGGGAGGCAAGAGTTAAGGAGGCGGCTGGCTCACAGGGAAGTGCTCCTTCGGGATGGGAGGGTGGGAGGAGGAGAGGCAGGAGGAAGGAAGTCCAGGAGCAGCAGCCAGGCAAGAGAGGAGGTCCAGGATGAACTCTGCATTACCTTATTCTTAATGGAGCCCAGCCCCAGGAGGAGAGGTGCATAGGATTGCTTGGATCATGCGCAAGGGCAGTCATTCTCATCTTTTATGGATGGATCTTTTCTTGGGCTGTCCTATATAACAGCCCAGTTTAAGGGACCTCCCTCCACTTCTACCCCAGGGCAACATTGCTATCTCCATAACAGCCGTACAAGTGTGCACAGGGCAACACAAAGCGGTGGGCAATGTGTGTTGCCTCAATACTCCTTCCTTAAGACCGCAGCAAATGGTAGTGGATCAGCCGAAGCCAGACCCAGCTCACCACTGCTTGGAGCACTCCAGGCTGGGGACAGTGCCCAAGGGGGAACCAACCTAGTCAAAGCAGGACTCCTTCCCTGCACAGAAAGTGCCTTCATAGCCATACTGAAGGACTTCAGAAGAGTCCCAACATGGCCCCAGCACTAGAGGTGCTGCCACTAGAAAAGGCTTGCAACCCTATAACCAACAACCCTATAACCCTTAGGAGATTAGCACCACTGGACCTTTACAGAGTCCTGCAAAGCCCAGCTAGTGGCTGCAGAGGACAGACGACTGCACCACACCACAGCATCCCATCCTGAGCAGGAGGAGTGGGCAGAGAGCAGGGCTGAGTCACAGCTCAGTCGGCACAGTGAGAGCTCAGTGCATTTGGCAGGAGGGTGCCAGAAAGAGAAAGAACCCTTCTTCCTGACCACGGGGCCGAGACGTTTAGATGCCTGTTTAGGGAATGGCAGGGAGCTAAATGTGAAGTGTTTACAGGGCATAAGACCCTAGGATGCCCCTCTTCTAGGCAGCAGTGTCCAATGCTGGTTGCAGCCCACGACTCCCCCCCCTCCGAGTTCAGCCGTGGGAGACAAGCCTGCAGGTGACACGGGAACTTTAAATAAAGTCCCTGTCTCACGATCTGCCAGCCGCAGGAAAACAAGGCTGCCGGCACAAGGATGACTTCATCCTTCCCGCAGAGCCACTCCACTGGGACCGCCCCTCCTCTCCGGTCCCTTCGGCCGGAGCCGGGTCCTCGCTCCGGCAAAACAAGAAACTCTTGCAGCAACCGAAGGCTGGGAAAAGGCGCGGTGCCCTCCTCGGCATCCGTGAGGTGCTTTGCTAACCATTCCCTAGCAGGACCCCAGGCTTCACGACGTGAACAAAGCCACACGTGAAATGAATGCAGTGGCCTCAGCTGCCTCCTCTGCGAATGCGTCTTTCACTCGGTAACAGCAAAATTAACATGGCTCGTCGCGTTCCCGTAGAAGAGAAGGTGTCAGTGACTTCCCACTAGCAAGACGAGCGGGGCCAGACTCTCCCAAACTGCACCTTGCTCATCCCAGATGAGTGCCCCATTCCTACAGGGCAGTAGCGAGGGGCAGGGGCGGGGACCGTGCTTGGGAAAGCCTTAATGTGCCCTGCCCGGGGGGACAGCGATCCCTTCTCTCCTTCGGCTGCTACCCTGCCTAACGCACACCTTCTCCTGTGTCCTCTCCCCCCAAAGCTCCATCTTGCAGCCTGCTCACCCCCTTCCCACCGGGTCGGACAGGCAGGAAGGGCCGATCCTGGGCAGCCTTCCAAGAGTCCCGTACCACAGCACCGTGCTGAGCATGTTTTCCCACCTTATAGGAAAGAGGGGAGCCCTCATTCTGATCCCCCTTGAGCTGCACAGACTCTGGCCGCCCAGCAAGGAGCTGCCTGCATGCCGGAGGAAGCGGCAGCTCTTGCGAGGCCGTGCCTGGCCTTTATTGGCAATGACGACGAAGGGTTTGGCAGTGGACTGTGCTGCTCTCCCTAGTGCTATCCCGCCGGGAAACCAGCTGTTGCAGGTCAGGGTTAAATCCCAAGGAGTTCCTGCCTACCCTTGCCAGCAACAATGAGGTCTCCAGACTGCCTTCTGCCCCATCCAAGCCACACAGGGGGTCTCACAGGCTCCAGCACTGGTGGATTTGGGACCTCTGTGCTTGTAAGTGCTCAGATGCAGAGGGTGGGGTGCCTGGAGCCCTGGGTCCTGCTCCTAGCCTTGTCCTGGCTCTGCCTGGCTACAGGGCCTTACATGAGTCACTTCCCTTCTCCTGGCCTCGGTTTCCCCTCTGGTAAACGGGAGAGCAATTTCCTAGCTCCCACACACAACTGCTTCATCACAGGCATCCCAAGAGCTGAGCCGTCCATAGCCAAGCTATGGAGCTTTTCTGGATTATCTTAACCCTAGGGAAAGCTTGTCTCCAGCTTGCCCACAAGGACCTCCTGCCCTTCAGCTTGACGGTAAAGACAAGGGGGAGGGTTAAGGTGTGAGGAAAAGTGAGGAGCCCTGTAGTGAGTGCTGCATGAAGGGCATGGGGAGAAGGCAGTAGGGATCCCCTGCCTGGGCACAGTCTCCTCAGGAACTACCTGTCCTCTGTCCACTAGAAACAGGGGGCTGCAGAGAAGATGGAGAGAGAACAGGGCACAGAGTATGGGGAGCACTTACCTTGAACTGAGCTTTCCCTGGCCTGCTGTTGTTGTTGTTGTGATTCCTCTCGCTGCCGGTCCGGGCAGAGTCCCCGGGTCCCCCTGCATCCCCCGTGCCAGCCTCTCCATGCCAGTTGGAGAGCGTGATCTTCTTAATGGAGCGGGTGAGGGAGTTGCGGTTCAGCTGCTCCTCGTCCGTCCCCCCATCCTCGGCGGGGCTGGGGCCGCGGGGCTGGCCCTCGGGGGCGGCGGGGCTGACCCGGGCTTGGGCCAGGTAGAGGGAGATGCGCTCGTTGAGGCTGCGGCGGAGGCCGCGGTGCTTGTCCAGAGCGGAGGCGAGGGCAATGCCGGGGCAGGCGTCCCCGGAGAAGTCGGCGGCACACTTGGGCAGCGAGAGCTTGGTGCTGATGGTGAAGGGCTGCACCTTTCTCGCCGTGCTGCCCGACATCCTCGCCTTCCCCGGCGGGCAGGGGGGCAGCCCGGACGGCCCGGGCCGGGCACGGTGGGGAGAAGCGACAGCGCGGGGTCCCCGTCGCCCGGGAGCGCCGGTGATGGAGACCGCCCGGGCGGCGCCGGCTCCTTTCCCGGGGCGGGCAGCAGCGGGGCCGCCCCTTCCCGCGGGGGCGCTCAGTGGGGCGGCC